>JANIJG010010593.1:90521-101235 GCA_024611175.1 Megaceryle torquata | reverse complement strand
CAGCCTGAGGCAGACACCTGGCATGGAAAATTTCAGCCCGAATGGTTTGAAGTTTGGCTAAGTTCTAATCAATTGAAAAAAAAAACAAAAAAAAAAACCAACAAAAAAACCAAAAAGGATCTTGTAAGAAGTGCCTAGCAACTTTAACAAAAGGCCACAGTTTATGTTGATTTCAGTTTCTTTTGCTGCGTCCAAAATTTGTGTAACTTAAAATATTCTGCGGCTAAGATCCATCTGTGTGGAAGACCCAGGAGGGCAATGTGTACCTCAGACTGCTCAAAAGATCTTTTTAACAGAAATTATCTATTGCTTAGACCTGGAGTGCCAAAAAAGAAGCTAAAATGGGAATCCTACTGGACTAGATCTTATAGATATATATATATACACACACACACACATATATTTACCAAAATCAAAGATGAAAAAGAATCTCTGTGGGTAACAGCCAAGTCACTCAGTTAAGTAAGTTGAATATTGAAAGGAGAAAACCAGGTTCGTTTTCATGGTATCTTTTGGTTTATTCAACCCAACTCTTCTCACTTCAGAGCTGCTTGGGAATTGTGTTGTGTGGATGAAGAACAATGCATGGTATTCTAATTTACATACTGGCGTAGAATATAGTTATTCATTTGCACTTCATAGAAAGTATGTTCTAATGTGTAAAGATTTCATGCTCTGGTGGGTGGTCCTTTCCTTTAAAAGTAAAAAGGGAGTGTTTATCTCACACAAATGATTAGTTTATAATTTATTGGAGTACTGGCACAGTAATTACCAGGATCATTTTGGAGTTTGGGCAGGAAGAGGCTCCATCTTGCTGTACCTAATGCGGGTTGTATTTATCACATCGGGTGCAAGTGCTGCTTTCCCAATTAAGTGAAGAATCAGGAGAAATTTGGCAGGCAAGGGTTGACTCTGAAAAGGATTTCAGAAAGTTTTTGAGTATATGTTACTGAGGTACAATGTTATATAATCCAACTGTAGGGCTCCTAGGATTGGATCAGATGTGTTGTCACCACTTGAAGCAAAGCACTGGCCCAGTAAAACTTTACTCTGAAAGCTCGGATATCTTAGGAAAAAAAAAAAAAGGGCAGCATTGATGTTTGTACTGGCAAGATTCATACTAGGTCTGTTGTCACTGCCCTACTACGCCCAGCATGAACCACACAAAACCAGGAACTGAGCTTGGCTCCTGTGATTTGGGCTCTGCCTCATTCAGTAGTGGTGTGTGCTGTATCTTTGCATGATCCAAAGGACCTGTGACCTCTTGGTCACATGAGCTGATCCTGTCATGGTCAGAGCCAACTGTGAGGATCTTGGTGTCATTAGTAAGTTAACGCATCCCGATTGGCAGTCCTTCTCTTCAAAGGTAATTCTTTGCCCTGGATGAGAGATTCTTCTTTAGAGTGGATCAGTCACAAGCTTATGTAAGCATTCTGATAATTTCTTACCTGGATATGAGAGAGGAGAGAGAGGGGTCTTTTGGAGCTGATTGAATACATAGATTTAATGTGTAGACAGATGTAAACACTTTTTCATGTGTCTCTACCTCAAAACCCAATGGTTATGCCAGTATGTAAGCTGCAGTCTGTTATTTTTTGTGTTACTTGAATGTTTGTTGGTGAGGATGATTGCAGAATTGCTAGCAAACGCCACGTGCCAGTCCTAGTGCAAGAGAAATCCTTACAGCTGAGATACACAGCGACTCTGATAGTTCTCATCTCCCATCGTAAGCTCCACAGTACCCACTTTGCAAGCCTGTTTATTCAGTAAGCCAAAGGAACCGGTGAAATCTGGTAATACAGGACGTTAGCATGGACAAAATGTTTTCTATTAGCTTTCATCACCCGGAGGTTCTTTGGCATGCCCACTACAGACTGCCTATGTCTTAAGAATCTCCTTCAAATCTTTAACACCAGTAAACAAGAAATTACTTACCAAGGTCAAACTGCACAATTATGGAAAAAACAGAAATAATGACTTGGTCTCTTGTCTTCTAGAGCTCTATAATCTTCACTGCTTTGACAGTCTGCTGCCTGTAGTTATATTGTCATTGTACTTGCAGTTCTTTGTGATCATCATTCTATTTATTTTATACAAATTTTTTTTTTTTCTTGGGGTATTCTCACAAGCCAATATTCTGTTTCCCTAATCACTTGGTAAAGCTTATTTCCTTGTAGATTAATTGTGTTCTGAATTCAGCACAAAATGCCATAGCTAAGATTAGCTCTAACCTTCAAACTTGAAACCTTCAGACATCAGAGATGAGCCATCCATATGTAAGTCTTGTCTGTGTGTTTTTAGAGTGGTAAAGAAAACGAAAAATAAGCACTGTCCTTCAAAGGGAACTGGCAAGCTGCCAGCTTCATTTTTCATGAAGGGGGCAGGTCGGGACAAGTCAATCAAAATCAGTCAATTTCTTGGACAGCACTTCAGGTACAGCAGCATAAAAACCCTTTCAGTGGAGGTCTAGAACATGAATCAAAACCTGCAGGATGGTCTTTTGTAGGACTTTGGGGACCAAAGAAAGTTGATGATGGGTGCTTCTTCACTGAGAATTTTGCTTATGTTTCCCTTATGCTGTCCAGAGAGATCCTGTGAGAGAAGTTTCATTCTTTGGGTTTGTTTTTTTTTCATATCACTATCGGTTGTTCTTCACCACCCTGAAACATTCTTTTGGCACTTTACATGGGAGGACACAAAGAACTATGCAGAAACTCTGCAATTCCATAGTAACCATTGACTCTGTAATTACATGGTGTGTACCGTTCAATGTAAATATGTGGGCAATACAAGCAATTTGTATTTTCTCAACTACATTATTAAATCTTAAAATTGCAAACTGCATGGAAATTAGGTTGAGAATAAAATGGGTAACCTCACATACTATATTATTGCAGCATATTATCTCTGGAAGTCTGTCATTACTTTGTAGTTACATGCTATTTTTCAGATAATAACCAAGTGGTGGAAGTTTGCGGCCTTGTCCGGCTCATAGCTGCACAGCGTAGCTGTTCACTTGGGTTTAGGAGGGGGAGAATGTTGTCAGCTGAGCCTTTCACTCTTTTTTTTTTTTTCTTTAGGAGGAGGATTTTTTTCTTTCAAGCAAATGATCTGACTTACTGGTAACTGTAGCTATTTTATATTTATTGCAGATATAAGCAGTGCACTTAAAGTGAGTGTTGTGTCTCTGCCAAGAATAAAAACAGGCTGTAACGCTCACACGCAGGGTTTTCTTTTGCCTTTGGGCTCTCAAAGATGCATGTCAGGTGTTGTTTCACCAGTGAGACTCTCAGACTTCGCAGGTTGGTGCTGCTCTCACTCTGAGCCTTTGCCGGAAGGGCATGGTCAGGCATTTCAAGGACAGTTTGAGACTTTGTTCAGTTGTGGCTGACCTCCAGCGTGAGAAGCTCGTTTACTTTGCATGTGCTTACTGCTCTGTGGGCTCTTCTGATATTTTAACTTCTCCCTCTTATGCTTTTCTCTCTCCTCTTCACCTTTGCCCTGCTGAGTGTGGCGTTAGGGTTAGGTTATTTATTTAGAATACGTACATCTTTGTAATCCTCTTAGCCTTACCCTCTGCTCTTTGGCCCCATTCTTCTGTTGAAACTTTGAATGAAAGAAACACTGAATGAGTCTTTCAGCTTAGTAACAACTGTGGGTTTTTTAAATTTATTTTCACCCAAAGCATATAGACATGAGTTGGAAAATGCCTCTAGTATATAGTTACATTTGTCTATATATAAAGCTGTGTACATGTACATTTGGGTGCATGCTGTCAAATCAGAGTAATTTGTTGACTGTTTAGAAAAAGACAGAAAAGATGAAGTGTTTGGCTTTGGGAGTCAAACTGGTAATCAGGGCACCAGGCCAGGGGCGTGTGATATATTGAGATATTGAGAGGGCTGTAAACTAACCCTAAGAGAGGAACTAAGAGACTGAGCTCCTCTCAGCAAGACAAGAAGATGCAAGGACACAGTGGAGTAGTGTAAGATAGATAATGATAGTCACCCATCAGTCTTTGAACTCTCCAAGAAGTTGTCACAGCCGTTGCTCCTCTTCATGAGGAGTCTTGATTTATTTACATTCCTTTACCTTTATACCTGCATCTTCTGGGTTTTCTAGCCTTTTGTTGGTAGATTTATTAGCTGCTGTGAAGCAAGGAGGTATACTTGCAGGGAGGGAAGAAATGGAGGAGAACCAAGAAGAAACAGAAGGAAGACAGAACAGTGGGAGGGAGAGGGAGGAAGAAGATAAGCGATAGATGAATTGCAACAAATGGAAGAGAAAGGAGACAAGGAAGATGATAGGGGAGAAAAAGACTGGAATGGAGCTTTTGAGAGTACATATAAAATAGAGGTCTGGTGGAGGATTTCCAACAAAAGTGGTGTAAATCAATGATGAGTAAATTAATAGGGCAATTGTGCAAATGAGACTTGGCCATTTAAGCCAAGTGTAATACATCATGGATGATTTAGAGAGAGTGTAACCCACAGGGCACACCTTTCAATCTCCTAAAGATCTAAAGCAGGATGCTGACACGTCAGAAAATGGAGGAGATGAACAAAATGAGGAACATACATTAAAAGGGAAGAGGTTGTAAGACAAACTCCAAATCCATTAAAACTCTTTAATACCAGAGCCACATCTTAGGCTAAAGTAAAAGCTTCCTGGTTCTTCCAAGTCAGAGATTATGACCATGGATTCTGACACGGTTTCCTGATATTACTTTGATTCCTGATGTGATTCCTAACTTGTACCAGAAGAACAAATGAAAAATGCATCCAGCAATTATTTACATGAGTAATTTGTCAGAACAACTGTCTCTTGTAGTTGCCACTGTGCAAGCCTTTCTGCCATCTAACAGCACTAAACTGTGAATGCAGCTGAAGAGGGAATGTTCTAAGGAGTTTGAAGTGGCCACTTGTTCACTGACTGGCAGACACTTGGTTTTGACCTTGCTATGTCCCATTCTGTGCCACTTTTGGAGTATGTATATGCGTTTGTACACCAGAGAAGACAGGAGACAACCGGAATATGCTGTTGTCTCACGCTTGTATTGCAGCTGTGCCCAGTGGTCCTGGCTTTTGATGAAATTACAAGAGTTCTAGATTAACCCCCTTTCTCAGGTATTTCTTTAGTTTCCAGGTCAGTTAATGTGCTTTAAGCCACCTTTTTGAGACCCTTTGCAAACCTTCTCCAGCCCTGAAAATGGATCCATCTGCTTTAGCTCTAAAATGAAGCAGACCCATTAAATCATTTGCCCTTTAAATGCATTGGTTACTAACCTTTTTTAAAGGAACAAAATTAGCGGACTGTTTAAATGAATTTCTGACAATCATTCTGCCCTATTGTTTTTTTGAAATCATTAGAGTTCCAGGTGGCCCAGTTGATAAAATGTTTTCTTTCACTCTGTGACTCCTGTAAGTTCAACTCTTTCCCCAAGGTCTTAAGAAATATAAGTGCTTTTCAAAGACTTTTTTGTTTGTTTGATTTCACTATTTTCCTTTTCCTTCAAATATTTAAGTAGAGTGTGAACTTGATTTTCATTTTACTGACTAGAAAGTTAAATGCAACTCAGGCATCTATGTTAAGGACAAATATTTTTCTACAGGAAACAAAAGAAGTGTTGAGAGATTAGGTGTAAAAGGAAACCTTAGCTGCTGATGGGGGACAGCTGGATTTTGTCAGTGATTGTTCCTTCCTCTTTTGTCTGCTGCTATTTCTCTGAGAAAAGCAGCACTGGTATCTAAAACTCATGCAGATAAAATAGCTCTTAATGTGACAGCGTCCCTTTTACAGACTTAAAATTCCTTGCTGTAGTTCAGATTGATCTGAAATACTGCCTTGGAAACCTTGGGATGAACGTATAAGGTCATCATCTTCAGGAGAGTACTCAGCAACTTGCTAATTTTGAGATCAAATTAAAGTAAGTCTTCCATGAAAAGAATAGTTAAGGCATGAAGCCTCTTTTATGAGCAGTTTCCTGGATGTGACAACATGGGGAACATGTCACATTTCTGAGAGGATCCTGCCTCTGTTAAGAAAACAATTCAGAAAACAGTTCAGGCATCTGCAGAGAAATTGTCATCCTGAGTGCCTGTCACTGATGAAGCTTGGGCTTCTTCCTTGGGATGTTACAAACACTCTTTCCCTGAACCAAAGTCTAGCACTCAGGTGACCTTTTCTAGGTCTTGGAACTGTTTCTGTATTTTTCTGGAGAAGAGTTTCAAAGTCGTGGTGTTTCTTTATATCACATTGCAGAGTTTTCATATCACATGGCATAGATAGGGGTCGTGACTTACTGAAGCACTTTTAAAATCACATTATTATTTTAAATAAGAGAAAAGAAACAAAACCCTAATGCTGTTTGAGATGCTAAATAAATACAGAATTTCTATTCCTTTTTTTTTTTCCAGAATCAGGCTTCACACCGGTATCAGTTAAGTTTGGTTAATTATAATTGATGTTGCATTTTATAATTGATTTCTAACGTAACTGCTGTAACACTTCAGTGATATCTAGCAAAGATATTAAGGTTAATTTCTTTAGCAGTAAATGGAAAGGTGTATATATAGTAATGTTGTTAATTGTTCCACAGCCTAAGTTCTCAGTTTCAGTCTCAGTGGCTCATTCCATGTCTTAGTGAGAGAGAGTCACTAGGAAGTGTGACAACAGCAGATAGGTTGTGATTTTAAACTTCTTACTGAAGGGTAACTTGTCATTAATTAAACATGGAAACAAAAAGCTTTTTCACAATCATCCTTAAGAATATAGTTGGTCTAGTCAAGCTCATATCCTGTTTAAAAAAGGAACAGAGATGACATGAGAAGATAATGTTTTTTTCTGTCTCAAAAATTGTCAGCATTTTGAAAATGTTCCTATTCCAAGCTGGGATCAAATCCAATCAAAACATTTGAAATGTGTCTTCAGAAGCAGCATCCAGAAAAACCAGGTCAAAAGTTGGTGCCCTTCCCTGCCATTTGGGCGATTCAAGTAGCCATGGAACTGGAGTTTTTGGTTTTAAAGCAAGCACGGGGCCTTAAAAAGGTATGTCAGTGAAATTCTGCTGAATTGGACACCTCCGTGAAACAGATTTGTCTTGGTGATTTATTTATTTCCTGGCAAAACCCCTATTTTTGTCAGAAAATTCCCAATCAGCTCCAGAAAATCATAATATCAAAATATAGTATAAAATAGGAGGCAGTAACAAAGCATAAATACAGTTAAGTCTGCACTGATCTTTTCCATCTATTCTGAAGTAATACAGGAAGGGAATGAAGAGGGTAGTGGACAGATGGAATAACTGAACCCACCCTGCAGTGAAAATTCATCCAAAGAATGAGTCCTTGGAGCAAACTTGGCTTGTGAGACCTTTTCAGATTCATTCTATCTGAAATATAAATTCTGCTTTCACTGCTTCCTGCTGTTGCTACCTCTTACCAAGCACAGACCTCAGAGTTGGTGCGATTGCTAGTCAGAGAAGGAACATCCTGAGCTTTAAACAGCCACCCAGCATCATAGAGGCTCTTTGGACACTTGGCAGAAATACTCAGAACTTCAGATTCCCTAGCTCTTTAACGTTCAGTGTCTTTTGAACACCCTGGAAGGCTGTACTCAGTACTTACCAAGATTATGTCTGGATAAGATCAATGTCTAATTGCTTCTTTTCAGTGGTGAGTTTCTTTTTTTTTAGCCTTCATAGAAACACTATTGAAATAACAATGGTGAATGTCTCTTTTTGTTGAAAGAGAGATTGTCAGCTTATAATAATGAAAGAAAATCAGTCATTAAATCATGTCACTTATTTTTTGTTTCTTTATGGTTGAAGAGTGCTGTTAGTAGTTCTTATATACTGTAATTTATATAATCCAATCTTACCACCCACAGGGGGTCTGGTTGTGCTCCCCTGGTCAATGTTCAGCAGGAGTTTGACCTCCTCCATTCCATGCTCCTCTCTTTCATGAGGGCCCTTTGAGTCTCTAGAAACCTATTCCACATCAAGATCTGCATTCTGGTTGAAGTTAATGTTATTTCCTCAGCTTTCCCCAACTCCTCTTGGATGTTTCCTAGAAACCCACTCCAAGCTTGAGTTGTTTTTGCTTTTTAATTTACCTTCCGTGGTACAAAGAGCAAGCTCACTGCAGAGGCACGGATAAGTTTTCTCGGGATCATGAGCCACCTTGATACTTAGTGGAGAGAGAAAGGTCATCTGTAAATTCTGGACTGTCAGATCAGGAGACACTGAAAGAAACAGAGAAATGGCCCATCCTGACACGGAGTTTTGCAGCTTGAAACACTGAACTCGGTTATACATCCAGTGGAAGTTTAGTAAACCTCTGTGAAGTTTAATAGAGAGTCTTCATGGAGGTGATTTTTGAGTTATCTTGTAGAATTCTATCCCTAAGTTACAGTTCTCTGAAATGCTGGAGGATAATTTGTATTCATACAAAGTATTGGGTTCATGTGCAATCTCTTGCAATATTCAATCATGAACATCTTGCTTTTCAGTCAATTTCTAGTTATTTTCTCTTTCTTCAGTGTTCAAACAGTGGTCATGTCCTGCTTAATTAAAATGTCAGCTTAGAAACTAGTTTAAAGAGACTCTTCATATAATACATAAGAGTAAAATACAAGCTTCCAAAAGATAATTAACTTCCTTAGAGTTAGGCCCCGATGTGAGCAGTAGCTGTGTACGACAGACCTTATCAGTCTGCCAGACTACTCAACAGATACAGCCTTTTCAATTTTATAGATAAGATTTAAAAGTATTGTTCATTTTAAGTAAAATAAACAAGCATTTTGTCAGTGCTCTAAGCTACCTGAAAATAGGATTTACAGTTCTATATAATTGCATTTTCTTTTTGTTTGCATAGAAGTCATAGCATAGCTGGAAGATGATGGCAATTATAATTTATTATGCTGTAATTGTTACCTAAATGTTTTTGAATAAGCAAAAATCACATCTGTTTAGGAATAAGTTGCACAGCAAGAGAATTCCCTTTGAAATGAATGCTGTGTTCTCAAATTCTGTAACTGTACACATAAAACAACATATTTATTTCCCCACTGAGTCCATTACGTTCCCAAGTCAAACTGCATCCTCTCTTCCCTTCCCATATTAAACCCTTTGATTTAATGGAGGTTTTAACTACTGGTTCTTTAGGGAATTTTCAGTAGGCTTTGCACAGATTAGGTTATTGGAAAGTATAGTTATTTGCTTGTAAAGTGGCAGTTCTGTGTCAAAATTGATTTTCTCTGGTGCTGCAGTAGTAAAACAGATAAGCTCCTGCTTTGCATCCAAAACACACTGATCCTCCTGCCATGATACTTTCCTTCTGCTTCCTACCCAAGCTCCGTTACAGGCTGGCTTTGAAATAAAAAGGACACAGGGATATGCTACTCAGAATAGCTTTGGATCACTCATTAATGTTTACATGAATCTTCTTCTTTGTATTAATGTACACTTACCAGCAATGGCCAGTTGTTGGGGGGAGGGAGGGAATCTAGACTGGGTGTTGCTGATCACTTCAGCAAAGGGCTTGAACACTTGGTTGGGCTCTTAAAGCAGTTGGAGTTGTGGATGTTCAGCAGGAAGTCCCATGTGCTATTTGCTCTATGGTTACATTCAGAAAGTGAAGTCTTGTAGGAAGCGTAGACAAAGAAGTAGCTAAATAACAAATACATCTAGGATCTCCTCTGTCTGAGCGACAGGAAGAGGTGTCCTAGCTGGTTTTCCTGGCCAGCTTTCATATTGAGGATGGGTCTCAGTTTGTGTGTCACACGGGCATTCTGGTTGGACTCCTGATACAGGGAGAGTGTTTGTAAATTAAACTTTGCTAAAATGTGTTGGCACACATTAGCTAATTCAGCCTGGTACTTCAGAGACTTTAGTAAGTCTGGTCCAGATTTAGCAGTATTCACTGGTCCAGGGAGTGTCAGTATTGCCTTGACTTCCAGACTTTTTCAGACTTGGTTTAGCATAAGTTTTCAGTTCAGTTCTTTCTTTATTCAGCAATGGTTTGTCCATCTATATTGCTCATGCTGTTAACGGAATTGTTGTCGCAAGCTCTCGAGAGATTAATGTATTTACTGACTTCTATGAGACATTGCACCAATCAATGTTAACAGTCTTTGACAGAGACATAAAGGATCTATTAAATTAGATCTGGGTTCCTATTCAATTACTACACATAAAAAGCTAGACTCACCTTATCTGTAGCAGAAATGAATGCCTGCTATTAAAGCCTTTAAAGAAAGTTTTCAAGAGCAGACAGTCCAGCAAAGTAGTGGGGTAATTAGAAGGGAACAGTAATCTGTTGACATCCAGCAGTGACTCTGCTAAATCCACGCAGGGAATGGGAGGTTTTCTGTGTTGCAGACATGAAGGCATTCCCCTCCCCAACAATCAGCTCTACAACCCCTCCATTCTCTTTAGTAATTAGAATAGAGACAAATAAAACCAAACTATTAAGACAATGATGAAATTCTTAGCATTTGATGGGTTAGTTGCATGCAAATCTGTTCTCCATCTTTCTCCTAAAGGGCTGACTGCATGAAGTGTTATGTCCTGAAGTATGTGTTGACTGGTTAAAAAACACAGCAAGATGATAGACTGGGTCGGAAGGGACCTTTCAGGCTCCTCTAGTCCAACCCCCCTGCAGGGAGCAGGGCCATCTGCAACTAGAGCAGGGTGCTCAGAGCCCTGGCCAACCTC
>JANIJG010010593.1:30000-90421 GCA_024611175.1 Megaceryle torquata | reverse complement strand
TGGTCCAACCCCCCTGCAGGGAGCAGGGCCATCTGCAACTAGAGCAGGGTGCTCAGAGCCCTGGCCAACCTCACCTGGGATGTTGCCCCGGATGGGGCATCGACCACCTCTCTGGGCAGCCTGGGCCAGGGTCTCACCACCCTCCCTGTGAAAAATTCATTCCTTAATATACCTAAAATACTTGGGTTCAAATAAAATAGCAAGATCTGGCTTTTTTAATGTATTGCTTCTCTGGCCCATGCTGTTCACATGGCACCAGCCACTTTCCAACCCCTGTAGACTGTGGTCTCTCATTTACCCTTAGTCTCCAGTTCCTCTTACTCTCACTGTTAGACAAGCTACGTTAACTTCACTCCTGTGACAATTCATGAGTTAAACACCCTCATGAATTTGTGGTAAATCAAACAAATGCCTGGTGACTTCATAAGGAGCTATCCCCAAATAGTGAGTGAAAGACTTGAGTCAATAAGGTTTTACTCTGTGATTTATCTCTTCTGTAAGAAAGAGGAGGACGTAAAGCAGCAGACAGTAGCTTGATAGTTTGTGCACAGAAATTATGATCTGTCAATAAAAAATGCATCCTGGTGCACCCTCAGAGTTATTTTGATCTTAGGGTTTGATTAGACGGTGTAGATTGGAACACCGCACAAATATTCCCGACCTGGGCCTCAAATGAGCCAGTTTCAGGGTTGGAAGCGGTGATGCTGCAGTGACTCTGCCTGAGCCTGGGTGCAGTACTGCACTAGTGCAGCCCTCTTCCTTCCAACGCTGAAGCCTGTTACAGCAGGACACCAAGTTTTGCCATCCCCATTGTTCGTCCTGCTCTAAACTTGCTCTGGGATCTCTCACTTGGAACTTGTGCAGGTTCTCAGGGCTCAATCTCCACATATGATTCCATAAAGGGAATGAAGTTTATTTAGCAACTGAAAGATAAGACCACTGTGATTCTTGTGTATATGTAAACTGTTAACCCTCAGTTTTCCTGTCCAAAATAAGTTGAGGCACCTGGTTTCTGTGCCCTGTCTACAAACTCCTCTTGCAGCTTGCTTGAATTTTTGAGGTGTCACTGTAAAGTTCCCAGGGCTGATTGGAGTCTTTGGCTCTCTGGTGGTACTTTCACTTGTGTGTTCAGTAGATTATTTGAGCAATCCAGACTGTCCTTAGGAAGACAAGGTCTCGGCGCACGCAAGGTGAGGCATCAGCACTGCACTAACTTGTACCGTGACCCAAATCTCCACGTACACAATTGTGTACCTGCACATTTTGCTATCCATGCGAAGTGGTGGATACGTATGCAAATCTGTTTCCCACTTATGAAATCTGGCTTCAAGAGGCAACAATACTGATAATGCTGTTAGTATTTACTTCATGTTCTAGTAGCATGCTGGTACTTGTGCTCTTAGAAAAGTTCAAGTGCCCTTAAAAAGCAGAAGCTTTACTTGATAGCAATTAAAATTGAGCACTTGATATTAATGGTCTTCTAATTAAAGGTAGAGCAAACTCATCTCCCTATATTCTTCTCAATAAGTGTCTTTTTGGACACCTCTTAGAAGTGGGTTGACCATTGAAGCTTTTAAGTGTCATTTCAGAGGTAAAAGACGTGAGTTCCCCTCAGATTTGGTCTTATCCCATAGGCCATTTTGAGTATTTGCCAGAGTTTTTTTTCTGTCAGCTTTCCTAAATATTAATGCTGGGCCATACACGAAGTGACTGTAGGTCAGTACTGCTGCACTGAAGCTACTGGCTGTGGATCTCCTCAGGAGTTTTCATCAGGGCTGTTTAGATGGCACCTGAAAGGGGTCGCTTGTAGCCTGTTGCAGCCTGCTGACAGCCTGAACACACGAGTGGAGATGGTTTGTATGCTACCCAAGGGTGTCACACGAGTACTCGCTACTCTTAAAGAAGTTGTGGAATTTCATTAATTCATTCATCAATACAAGCCATTAAAAGAAACTGTCTTGTTAACTGGTATCTTAGATACTAATCGGCTTCTTCTATTAAACATCAACCTGCTGGTACTGTCAGTGTCACAAAGGGTAACGACTGGTGGTGCTGGGTGGAATAAATGCAGTCAGGCTGCCCTCAGGAACAAGCTAATGTGAGACTCTTTATTGTAGTCAGAAGCATTTTGGAAGGGGAAAGGCAAGGCCAATATTATAACAAAAAGATTTCTGTATTGTACTGCACGGAGGAATTTTAGTTTACCTAAATCTACAATATGTTTTTACTAAACTCAACTATGTGTGGGGGAAAGAAAGTTCAGGGATGCACACCCACACACGTGTGAGTACATATTGAAAGCATCTAACAAGTTTTAACTCACAAAATAAGAGACAGGAGGAAGAGATGGTTGCAGTGTAACAGAACTCGAGGGAAATGAGTAAGAAATACACCGTGAACTTCCTCTGATGCTGCAGCTGTAGGTGACTTAAGCGAGTCTAGTTTGTTATACTATGATGAGGCTGCAAATGTTGAAATACATGTGGCAGTTCTTGCCCTTGCCCATGACAGATGCAGCTGGGAGGCCTGGTAAAGCTGCAGGTGGGACAAAAACCCAGTATTCACATCCACGCTCCATAATCTGCCAGGCTTTTCAAGCAGTTGGTGATGAGAACTCTGCAAGGTCAAATATTTTATACCATTATAAATATTATAGATAATCCAAACTTGTTATCTACATCTCTCTACAAAGAACACAGTCACCAATATTTATTTTGCATGAAAGGAGGATACAGAAATTTTACATCATCTAAAGTATGTGGGGATTTTGCAAACTGAGTCAAAGTCTACCAGGGTCTGTGTCGGCAAACAATGGAGCTCGTGTTGTTTACAAGCCCCGTACGGTCATGCGAAGACCGGTCATAGCAGTACCTAGTTTGTAGATTATTTCTTCCTCCTGGTCTTTTGTTTTTTAATGCAATTTAGATTTCATGCATCAGATAGAATTTCAGTTATACAAATAATGCAGAATCATGTCTAAAGAAATTGGAAGAACTTGTTTGCTAACTTCTCGCTATTCACCTTCTAGGTTCTATTGATGAAGAGTTAACATTTGCAATATTTCAACTTGTTCTTTTGATTGCCCATGTACTGCTGGATATCTGTGAAATATTCTTATCGCAGGGAAGAACAGCAATAACATTTCAGTTGAATGCTGTGGGTGAAAGTTAACTAGGGAACTGGTTGAAAGTTATTCCAAGTTAACATAATGAATACTTTAATCTACTTTTTCCTTGCACACCAGTGCACATTAAATCCTCTGTATGTGCTGACTCTTCCTAACCTCCTTTTGCCACCTATTTGGCATTACTCGATTTCTCGTCCATAGTAGAGGTACCCAGTTTGGTTGGTGGTGTCCTTGGAGAGGTATGTGTAGGCATTTAACTGAGCCATCCAAAACCATATCAACACGGTGGTCTTGACCAGAAGTCTGAAATAGAAATAGAGCTCAGTTTGTAACGTATCCCCCAGGCCACCATGTTTGTTGCTTTTCCACCACTGAACACCTCAGCAGTTGCTTCTTTTTGAAGAATATTTCTACTTATGAATGCCACTTGCTGTGTGCTCCCTGGTCACTTAATTTTGTGTTGATTCTCTTCTAAAATGTTTGTTTCATAGCGGTGAACCTCAGCCACCAGGGACTCTTTACTGTGATTTTTCTTGGGGCTGTAGAGGGCTATTAATCAGCCCCTGCACTTTTTCACTTCCAGTTCCACTGTAGCATTAGTAGAGTGGAATTTTTTGACTCTTCTTCCATCTCTAATACTGGATAAAATCTTCAAATCATCCTCGCAGGAAGAAACTCCTGTAGCTTCTATTTATGCTCTTTCTACTGCCACGTGCTTGCAGTTGTGCACAATGCTTGGACCCCCTTCTGCCCTCTTTCTCTCCCCTCCCCCCCCCCCTTTTTTTTTTAATTACTAGTGGGTGACAAATAGCTACTGCTTTCCACTCCATTTCGCCAGGCACAGCTTCTTTCCTGTCCTCATGAGGTTTCTGACCTTTCAGTCGATGCCTTTTGCAGCCCCCCAGGGGCCTCCAGGGAGCCATAATGGACTCACGTTAATTGCCTGTTGAAGGACAGAAGCAGTTCCTAGCAGGATGATTGGTGATCCCCCTGTGAGTACAGCTGTCCTGGTCAGTGAAAAGATTGATCTGACACACACAAACATTTCGGCTCACTGCTCAATGTGTCTCACAGAGCATGCACATAATCACTGCTCTGGCTTTAGTGGTTTCCTGTCTGCCCACACTGCACTGTGGGTCTATTTGCTAGTGCTGTGACTCAGAGGAGCGAGCGGTCGAGAGACTATCCATTCTAATCCCCTTGTGGGTTACGGTAGTTTAGATAGAAGATACCCCACAGACTGCAGGATAATCCAAAGATTTATAAAGTCAGTCTTATGGGTTGGGTTGTTTTGGTTGTTGGTTTGGTTTGGTATGGTTTTTTTGTTGTTATTTTTATTTTATTGCTCTTAGTGGAAGCAAACCTTTCATTCTGGCTTAAACGTGTTTTAACGTGGTTTAAAATGCAAGTGCTGCACTTTTTAAACTATACGCACGTGCATTCAGAAAAATCTCCCTTGTGTGCTGAAGTCCAAACACGTCTTGAAAATTAAGAAAGTGGAGGCATTTCTCTTACGCTTCTTACTTCTGTTCTTTTGCAGCTGGGTAAACCATTATGTTCTCATTAGAGATGAGTATGGGTCAGTTTGCAGAGCTCTGTACAAATATTATTTTTCCCCACTTTTGCTTTGTATACATCCAACCTGTGTTGGGCTTTGAGCTCCAGATCTAAAAGAGAAACTGAGCCAAAATCAGCAAACAAGCTCTGATAGCTGAGGTCAGAACTTTGCAATATTATCAGCCTATATATGTTTTCTATCTGAAAATTTTAATCAGGTTAAATCTACATGTTCCTTGGCACATGTTCAACAAAAGCTGTTTTCAACCTGTCCCACATTTTATCATCTGTAACAAAGGTTTTGAGCAGATCTCGTCACCACACAAACTTCTCCAGAGGTAAATCCCTAGTAAAGTTTAAAAGGATTGACTTAAGTGGCACTTAAAAAGATTCTTTTCTTAGTTGCTTCATCCTCTCAGCTCCATGTTTCACATTAACCTGTACTGAGATGGGATTGAATTAAATCCCTGCATTCTGTGACCTTAGAGATATACAAAATCTGGTACAGGATCTCGTTTTTTTTCAGATAGCACTTGTGTTCATTAAGGCTTGGACTGAAACCTCATGTCTAACTGTCATTGGAATGCATGATGGGTCTTCCCATGTGCTAGCTGTTTGTTTTAATAGGTGTTCAAAACATCTCACACAGAAATAAGCCATTTCTCACAGACTCAAATGTATCTGTGACGAAGTTTAGCAACAATATACCCCTTGCGTTTTAGTAGATGCTCTGTGTTTCTGAAGTATATGCTGGCGAATGAACGTAGAAAGCAGCAGTGAGAAGGGAATTCTAGAGATGATGAAAAATGGTCAGGCTGAGGCAGTTGGCCATACTTTGGGGTCCTAGAGACATCCATCCACAAACCAGAGAAAGAATATTTCTTCAAGAAGTTGCTGTATTGCAAGTGTCAATCAAAATTGTGTATTTCTGTTGAGAACATTCCGCTCCAGGAATACATTATTTACAAGTGAAGGAAACACAGTGAACACCCACCCCTGGCAATTGCTGGGTACTCAATGTGTACAAAAGGAAGCCTTGCTGTGAGTTTCCTGTCCTTGTTACTAGAGCCATACTCTCCAGATGTTCTTTTAGTCCTGCATTTCATATTTAATATCGGCATGCATGCGATCTTAGGCTAGGTTCAGATTTGAAGAGATGAAAATATTGGGGCTTTCTAAGCTAGTTTACAAGAAAATTAAATTATTTTTAGACTGTATCTTTTTAGAATGTATCTTTTTTTTTTTTTTAATTCAGCCCTAAAGCCTTCCCAGCAAGAGTGAGTAAAATGAATGCCTGAAACAGCAGAGGAAATAAGAAGTATCACTGTTCGCAAGCTGTGTAGCAGTGTCCAGTCATTTCTGGACACCAGCCAGGAATCCAAACAAAAGCATTTTAAGAGGTCTAGAATAGCTCCAGTTTAATCGAACTTTAGACAGATTCCAGTATAAAAATGAAGCCTCATCTCCCCTATTTGTCATTGTGGTTTAAAAAAAAAAAGAATTACACCAAAATATAAACCCTGTTGCCATTTTTACCAGAGGGTTGCTCGTGAGAGGAGGAAACCATGCTACAGTAAGACCATGTCATCAGAGAACTCTTAAGTGTAGAAAACTCATAGATATCCAGCATATTAAAATAGGTAAATAATACCCAAATATACCATAAAATATGTGACTAGATAAGAAATTGAATGTTTCGGAGGGTTGGATTTCTGTTACCTTAAATGAAAATATATTACATTTATAGCCTTGATGAGAACTTGAAAATTCTACTTAAAAAATAATATTGCAAGTAGAATGAAAATTTCTGTCTCTTCTCTGAATGTAATGGGAAGAGCAGCATTTCAGTCAGCTCTTTGAATCATACAGGATTACACAATAATAATCAAAAATGCCGTAACACCTTTAACATTCAGAAAACATGTGAGAAGAGGTCATGATGTGGGAAAAATTATTTTCCAAGAAGTGTATTTTGTTGGTGTGAAATGCCCTCTGGTTACCCGTGGCTTTGAGGGAGATGCACAGGAAAAGTGTGGACCTCTGAGGTCCACCTGTATGAGCTACCTGCTTGCTTTAGCCTCTGCTTTTGCTGTGACCTCTTCCTTTCCCTCTTTCCCTTTATTTTCTTCCTACGGTATTTTTCATTTCAGAAGGTTCTCTCCATTGAGCATGTTGTTCAAGTAGCCAGCAACGTAAAATTCATTAACAAAATTTCAAATGCCCACAAAGGCTTGTGGACCTTGGTTATTTGGCTTCGAAAAGTATTTTATATGTCTACATACAGTAGAGTTCCAATACTGTAAAATATCATATTCTATTTTCAGGGGAATTCTTGCTTTCTGGAATAGATATTATCAGTGCTTTTAGTTTTCTCAATAGCTATATGCCTGAAATATAAATATAGAAACCAAACATGGCAGGCAGAATAACATTGAGGGGGTTCATTTTTAGCTAGATGCAGGATAATTAATTTGGCTTCAAGCCCCATGGTTCTCATAAAGTTTAATGGGAATTGTGAAAGGGATCCTCCTGTCCACCATGCTGAAAATGTACACCTTTAGCTGCCTCATTTATCCTTAATAAACAAGCGATTGTATGTTAATGCTAAATGACTCTTGGAGTATAGGAAATATGCAAGGCATATGTACTAAACTGAAAAAAAGCCCTCACGAGAAATGTTACCTGGCAGCTGTGATAAAGCAAAGATTAATTTAATTTGATTAAGCTAACGTACGTGGAGTTGAATTCACAGGGACTTGAACTGGGGTTTGTTCAGCTCTCTGGAAAGACTCACAAAGGCTGGAGTGGGCCCTGGATCAAATTCCGAAGAGTCTGAGATTACAGGGCGACCTCGGAGAGCAACAGAAATTAGTAACATGTTCGTTACTCAGCCATTGGCTGTCTCCTGGTATTTAGCTGTGGTTAGCACTACTGAACAGCCTGGTGTGAAGAGTTCAGTGGTGAAATTGCACTGTGTACAATGAGCTTGATCCGTGTTACCTCGGCCACGTCTTGCTCGGTGACTGGCAAAATGACATATTCCTTTGCCTGTTTCAGTTCTCGTGATCAGGATTTGGCCCAACAGGTATGGAAATAGGTGGGTGGTTAATATTGCCAGGGAATTTGAGGGGAACGGATGTGGGAGATCAGTAGCTTTGGAAAGAAAATGTCTGTTGTCATTCACAGATTCTCTGCTTGGCTGTTTTGAATGACACCAGGTATTTCTTCATTCCTGAAATTACTGCCCTGAAAGTATAATTCTGCAGATGGTGCAGCATCAGAGATAATTGGCTGGCATTGCTAAGTCCAATCAAAATAACTGTTGAGAGGTGTGTAGTGCACTGATGTTTTTCCCTTGAAAGCAAATATGCTTAATATTGCATCTCAAATACTACCTTCATGGAGAAAAAGAAGTGACAAGAAAATCTGCCTTTATTATTATTAAAAAAAAAAAAAGAGAGTAATGTTTTGCTTGTTTAGTGGAAAAAGCCCCAAAGTCCTGACCCAACCATTCCCTGGAGATTGGCTGCAGATCAGTATCAACATTTAGCAGCTTGCATCCATTTCCAGTTCTTTTTTTAACATATGAATGTGATTTTGCTCCTTGGCCGGCTGCAGCTCCAAGCACTGAAATCAAACTTAACATGTTTTACAAAATGAATGGAAGGCCAGACAAGAGAATCTCGTTTCCAAGGATCACAAAGCCCCTTTTCGGGATTACAGCAACTCTCATTCTATTAGAATCTGGCAACGGTGCTTGAACTGCACAAACATGATGTCTCATTTGTTTGCCAACTGGTGGAAGACATTCGGAGCTGGCTTCTCCATTTACAGCCTGCTCTGGAGCTTGTTGGAGGCAACCGACAGGCTTCCACTGCCTTCTTCGAAGCGACGCTGTGCACAGTCTCCCCATCCGGGCTTGTGCAGTCCCACAGTTGCTGTAAGATCAGCTCGGTTCTGAGAATGAAGTCCCATGCAGTCTTGGTCAAGAGAGAGTGGTAATTAAAGCCAGTTGAGTCAAAGCTCGACCACGTTTTTCTCGTCTGGTAAAACTTTGTTGGAAATAATTTAGCTACCCATATGTCCCGTCAGCTCTTTGCAGATGACATGCTAACAAATGCATTAGCTTATTACTTTGTCATTTTAAATTATTCTGCAAAGGGCTTATAGGAACATATTTCAGCCTTTGTAGTGTTCACAAACTATTCAGAATATGCATTGTTCTGAATATTTCTTATTCATGACCTGTCACATTATATCCTTTCTAGTATCTTAGAACTTGATTTCTACATACACTTTGCAGATGTTGACCACCATCTTGAAAGATATTGCTGAATATATAGAAAAGTATGCTTTCTATAGGCACCTTGGGAACTTCTGTCTGCTAATATTGCCATGAAAAACTTCTGAGAGTTTTTTTGGACACCATTGATGCAAATGTATTTTCAAATCGCCAAACGGCTTCATTTGTAGCGTTTATCTGGAACTGAGACCTGGATGTATCTTTCTCTCCCAGTAATAATGTTTAGATGGTGGTGGTGACTAGGTAAGATTTTGTCCAGAAATGCAAGATGACTTACACCTTGCTCCTCGAGTAGAGCATCTTCAGTCATGCTATCAGGGCAAGTGTGCAATACTGGTGTTGTAAATGCTTTCCAAGCGCTTACTCATTTTGAAATGAAATTAGTCTGATGGCTGATTAGCAAGTATTCAAAAATAGTGAGTTCAAAAGTTGATAACAAATAGTTTGATGAAAAATGTCTCGCTTTCTGTTAGAGTGGCTGTTACCCATTGCTGACTCCACTGACTTTGTGTGCAAGAGGCTGTATAAACTGTTGAAAACATAAGATCTCTGCCCAGTTTTCACTCCATAGTGCAATGGATTCATGGAAAAGGCAGTGTTTGTATATAGTTTCCCAGAATTGGTCTGAAATTATGGAGTTCTTCATCTGTCTTGAATGGGAAAACTGCCAAGGATTCATCAGTGCTCCCTGTCCCTATTTCAGACCATAAATGCCAAACTTAGACACTAATTACTTGAGATGTTTTCCTAATGGGCATCTCCAGGCTCCATGAATACTTTAATGGACTGGGCAAAAAATAAACATAGTTACTGTGTGGCTGGTATTGCTTAATTATTACAAACCTCACTGCAAAATTGATTGCTCTGTGTTACTTAAAACTACTTTGTAAAAGTATATTCTGTCAGCTATGGCATATTTTAATTGTAGGGACAAGTATTTTTCTCTTCTTCCCCAACGGCCTCTTACCCTTCTGTGCTTCCTCAAAAAAGATCAGGGTTTGGCCTCTGAATTTCTTTGCAAACTCTCAAGTTGAAGGACACATTCTGTTGTCATCAACATCAGTTGTTTCTGTTGTATAATAATGTACAGTAAGAGCTGTAAAATAGCGGCGGTGCAACTGGCTTTTTTGTCCTAGCTGACATTCCAAACCCTGACACCCCATCTCAGTAGCACACTGTAAGTTGCTCAGAAGCCACATGGTGAGCTTGAAAGAAGATGGTCAGTTTGCAGTGCACCCAGGGCAGCTATTGATCCCTTCCAGTAAATCCCAGCTCTTATCTTCTCCATGAGTGGAAAGGGCTCACTGGAAGGCTCCAGCTTGAATTGCATTTTAATAGCAGATGGTTACCCAATTACCATTCAGTTTGCATCCTTCTTCTGGTCTACTTTGTGATGTTGCCCTTGTGTGGACAATAGGGTCATGGCTTGTCAGTGCACTTGGTTTTCAGGACTGCTGTTGGTCTGAGGGTTTAATTTTGTTTTTTGTTTGTTTTCCTTATCATGCAAGAAGGCCGTGGTATTTCTGTATCTGGCAGCGTGTCTGCGTGAGACAAGGCAGAGTGAACGCGGCTTGATGTGTGAATGACAGATCCCTTGGTGACGCCGCTGGGAAGCTCTTGATCTGACTGGTTTGAAGTTGAAAGCTCACTAGGTCACACTGAAAATGGTTGCCACTGGGCATTTCTTTCATCCTTGTTTATTTATTTTTTCTTTCCCTTTCCTGAAGTTTTTACACTGGGAGAGGGGGTTTATTGTTGTTATTCCTCGTGTTGCTTGTTGCTGGTAGGCTGGATTATAACCTTTTAATACACTGAGTTGCTGCCGTGTCTTCTTGTACTTGCTGTTGTTGTGCTCTTGGTGGGCATGGGAAGGAAAGGGGAACCTCCCACCCTCGAGCCTGGCACCTGTGCCCGGGACTAACCAGATATAAAATGACCATTCGAAGTAAGCGCCAGGTGTTTTCAAAGACACGGTCTGTTTATTATTTAGCAACCTGCTGTTCAAAGGTTCTGGCATTTGCCAGCCAGATCAAAACAGAGGAGCCAGGTGGCGATTCTGTGACATTTTTCTCTCCATATCTGCAGCATGTCCTTAACTAAACAGGCATAAAGAACAAGGCATAAATTAACCTGAAAAGACAAGGTGGCATTAGAACCACCTCTGATCCTCTTGTAAATGCCCTTTTGGCAAAGCTAAAATAGCCACTCTGACAGGAGCCAGGAGAAGATTTCCTCCCCTGTGAACATTGCCAACCGTTTGTCACTTAGCACGGAGGTTGTTGTCCTGATGGTACACAGAGGGTCAAAAGCCAAAGCCCCGTGTTGTGCACCCTGCAAAAGGGTCAGAAAGTCATCTGGCACAGAGGGGGGATCAGGGAGCTGAAACTAGTGCAGCAGACTCTCAAGTAGGATAATAAAAATCCAGGCACAGGCAATATATTCAGGGGCTCGCAGCAATTTAGGAAGGTTATGAATGATGAATTGCAGGTAGATGTATTGCATGGTCCATCTGCCTCCATACGGCCCTGGTACCCAGTGCACTTGTAGCTACCCATTAATTAGGACTGCCATAATACCACTTAATTTTTGCTGAAGTTCCAAAGCTTTATCTGACAGTTTATCTCCAGGGATTAAAAGGGCCCAGATTCATCATTAGGTCACCTGACCTAATGAGTCACTAACTCCAGCAAATTTCTCATTTTTACGTTGGTGAACTTGACAGCTGAATATGAACAAATAACCTCAAACTAGTACAAGCGGGACTCTGGAACATGGAAAGAAAAGTCAAGTAGTGGACTTTATTAGCGAGGGGTGTCCCTCGGGGATCGGTACTGGGACTGGTGCTGTTTAATGTCTTTTTTGGCAACATGGACAGTGGGATCGAGCAGGCCCTAGGCAAGTTTGCCAGCAACACCAAGCTGAGTGGTGCAGTCGACGTGCTGGTGAGAAGGGATAACATCCAGAAGGAGCTGGACAGGCTTGAGAGGTGGGCCCATGTGAACCTCGGGAAGTTCAGCAAGGCCAAGTGCAAGGACCTGCACGTGGGTCAGGGCACTCCCGAGCAGAAACACAGGCTGGTTAGAGAATTGATTGAGAGCAGCCCTGGGGAGAAGGACTTGGGGGTCTTGGTTGATGAGAAGCTCAGCGTGAGCCAACTATGTGCTCTTGCAGCCCAGAAAGCCCCGAACATATCCTGGGCTGCATCAAGAGAAGCATGACCAGCAGGTTGAGGGAGGTGATTGTTTCCCTCTACTCTGCTCTTATGAGACGCTACCAGGAGTAGAAATGTAGAGGGAAGACTTGGACTTTCTTCAAGCTTTCTTCAAACTGGAAGATGGGAGATCTAGATGAGGTGCAGTGAAGAAATTCTTCCCTGTGGAGGTAGTGATACACTGGCACAGGTTGCCCAGAGAGGTGGTAGATGCCCCATCTCTGGAAGTGTTCAAGGGCAGGATGGACAGATCTTTGAGCAACCTGGTTTAGTGGGAGGTGTCCCTGCCCATGGCAGTGGGGTTGGAACTGGATGATCTTTAAGGTCCCTTCCAACCTAAACTGTTCTGTGATTAAATCACTGATCGGGTTACTCAAGGCAGAGCAAGTAGGTGTCACTTTAAACTCATACATTGTATTTTGCAATAATTGGTTGTAGATGTGACTGAAGTGAAGTTCAAATGCAAGACCTTTGTTCACCCGAGAAGAAAATGCTGACCCTGCAGGTCTGTACTTTGCATGCTACATTGAAGTGAGGTATCACATCATCTGACATATTCCCCTCTCCTTGCATATCATCATTGTCCAGGCCTGGACTGTAATCTTCTGGTATTCTGCTGTATTTCTACTGCTCAAAATATCCTTGAAAAAAAACATGATTATGGAAACAATGTCTGATAGGCCATCTCAGCTGAAGGTAGAACTGCTGTCACCAGCATAATAAGCGTGTGAAGCAGAACTTGGAGAAGAGACACTTGAGTGCTGAAGTAGCAGGTTAAAACTGCTATTGTCTTTCTCTTTGCAGTGAAAACTTTTGAAGTTTATAAACACATTTCTTTGCATGCTTCCATACATCAGAAATGCAGGCTTAACAGTGGCGAGCCAAAAAGCTAGCCAGCACCCTTTCACCTTTCTCATGTTGGGGTTCAGCTTTGAAACAGAAAAGGGGTCATCACGGAACAACATGATGAAGTCGTCGCTAATTTAGGAAAGCATTTGAGTCTGCCCTTTCAAGTTTTAAGTATCTAATTAAGCAGTTACTTGATAGGACTTTCTGAACTGAAAGGAATTGGAATACATTCTCAGTGCAGATAAATCTGGGGTATAACTCAGGGTCATTTCTTGGAGGTGAAGGTTTTGCCTGCTGGGCTTGGGCATGGGTGGCTTATTTAACTCAGGGGGCACTTTGAACCTATCTGGAGTAAATTCCCTCCTAAGCAGGCCGTAACACACTGATGAGAGGGGAAGGGAGCAAAAAGAAGCATTTGTAAAGACTTATCCCAAATTTGTGTTTCATGCGACTAGGCTCTGTGATAATTTGCTGGAGTTAATGAAAAAACCAAACCTGTTTACATTTCTGCTCAGTATATCCACCTGTCTGCCTTTGTTAAAAAAGAAAAGAAAAAATAGAGCCAATCCAAAATGGGGTCATTATCTTTAGTGGATGCACTTCACATCACTAAAACCAATTTCAGCTTAGTTAACTAACATGCGGCCTCGAGATTAAAGCTGTCTCCTTTTCAGCTGGATAGACAAACATCACCATTGGTACAGCGATCACTTAGAGCTCAATATTCCTTTCAGTAGTAACTTGATGTATCATATTCCCCCCCCCTTGTTATTACATTCTACTAGATTTTATTTATTTAAATCTCAGCCTTCTTTTGCTGACATGGCAAGGCATAACCAGAGATGTTTAGTAAAACTTAGATGAGCCTCAAAGTGGGCCGCTTGTTCTATAAATCTTTAAATATTTTATGTTACTCCTTTAGAAATTGCTTTTGCCAGACTAACCCAATCTGCTTTGAAATGACTAGGGCATAAAATACCAGCTCTTTTAAAATTCTCCAGTGATACGGTTATTTGGTGTATTTTTAGGGAAGACCAGACCTTGTGGCCTCTAATGAAAGATCAGCTTTAAACTTGGAGAAGTTTTGCTCCGAAAGGAGCCATTCCTTTCAGCCCTCTGGACACTGCTAAGATCATGTTGCTCTCCCAGGACACGGCCCGGGGTAGCCTCCTGGTCCTTTGAAGTCAATGGCAAAACTCCTATTGAATTATAATGGGACTGGGATTTAACCTGAAGAAACAGTCTTTGTTGTCTTTTCTCACCAAATACAGATATTCTTCCTGAATTGTGGCCTAGATTGGCCAGTCAGGGAAGAGATTGATGAGTGTGCCAAGCAGCATGATCCCTGGAAGTAGAAAAAGGGGGTTAGGCCTTACAAGAGACTCAAATTTTAGGAAGATAAATTGGATTAGACTATTATCACAGAAACTCCAGAGAGCATCCTGTGTGGCCTGTTAATGGCAGCAGTGCCTGCCCATACACACCTCTCGATAACGATGAATGTGACACAGCCTGTTGCAAATACACGTTATTACATTAAAAGGAACTGTTCTGCCACAATTAAAGCCATGTTCTTAAGGAAATCAAGCAAGAATGGTGCTGGGCAAACACAGAATTACTGGGAAGATGGAGGATGCTCAGCCTCTCTTCCCTTCCATGTTAGCTGGTGTGATATGGAGTCGTGCATCCACAGAGTGGGTTTGTGGCTATGTGGCTACACAGCCACCTTGTTTTCAGATGTAAACACCAGTGGCATGAGAGCAAATCTGAAGGATGAAGGAAAGGACTACACAGAGCCCAAAACTTCAGTAACAGATGGACTCAACAGCTACATGCTAATCAGCACCGTGTGACCACACATTAAGTCCTCTCTGTTATGCCCCAGAAAAGCTGAATAATCTTTTCATCTTTTTTTTTTTTCCTTACTCTGAAAGCCAAAACTACTCCTTTTCATCTACTTGTCTCTGTTACTCACAAATCTTGTTTTCTGTCTAGAAAATACTTAAAATACTTGTGCCACATGTAATTCCACTAGCTATTACATCAGAAAGCTGTGGTTACTGCTCGGGTAGAACAGTAATGCTTTTTGAAGAAAAATAGTTCCTTCATGTAATTGAACATGTCCTGTTTACAGAGTTGCAGCAGTACATTTTTGTTATTAAGTCTAGGTGATCTGATAAATTACACTGTGTTAGCTGGTACCCACGACAAGCTTAAAAGGGGATGTTGAGGATTGGTTTTAAATTAGGGGAATATTATTTGCTCCTCTGTGAAGGCAGAGTTCAGGCAGCTTGGGCACTGCAACCAGTTCTTTCTCTGGAAATACCTCAGGAGAGAGGTTGGCAGTTTGGGCAGCAGGTGGTATCGTACATGGATCTAACCACGGGATGTATCAGCAACACGAAATGGCAAGGATAGAATGATGAATCTCTTCTCAGTTTCAGAGAAAAAATGTGATGGATGACTGTGTTTGCTCCTTAAGTGTTTGTTAGGCCTTTACCTCTGAAATTGCCTTGAAAACATAAAGAAATGCACCGTGGGGCTCAGTAGAGATGTGTATTTGCAAGTGTGAAGCTGCAGAGGAACTCAGCTACTAGATACTGACAGCTACATCTGAGTACTTCAACTGAGCATATGTAATTAACAGGGGGAGAGAAACTATTTGGGAAGTTATGGATGGACTACTGTTCAGTTACTTGTGCTGGGTGTACCCCTATACTCTGGTTTGAACTGCAAGAGTAAGATCAACACAACCTCTACAGAAAACAAAGAAGTCCTCATGTCTTGCTCAGCACCACAGAAGCACCTTGTTTTCTCATATGGCCCCCAATCCCCTTTAGTGCTCCCTTGATAACCAGTTTATTTTGTACGGAGTGGTACATTCCGGAAACCCTTCTTGCGAACAGTAAAATACATTTTCCTGAAGCCAACATCTTGCTTCACATTTGCACTGTGAAACACCGAGCAGAGCAAAAGAGAATTCCATGCAAACCGATTGGTGTAGCTGCTCCTTGCTTCTTCCTTTGTTTTCCTTTGGCTGATTCTGTTAAAAACTTGAAGTGCTACACAAGAGTCCAAAGCTCAAATGACTGTTAGCTTTGTTTGATCATATATCTAATTTACTTTAACATGGGATCCCGGCATGCGTTTCTTTAAGAGACTGAATCAATTTTATGCTAAGTGATTTCTTTGAACAGATTTTTTTTTTTCTTTTTTTTTTCTTTTTTTTTCCTTTTTTTTTTTTTTTATTGTCCCCTTTGCCTAAAGTAAATTAGTGTGATAGCTGGAGCAACCAGGGAATGAAAAGGAGTCAAGTCCTCAAGTCACATTAGCACGCTTGTTGAGGCCTTTAAACAATCATCGCCATCAAAGTACTCCATAATAACTGTAAAAAAGCTAATCACAGGTGGCAGTGGGTGTGAAATGCCTGGCTCTGTGCTCAATCCTTAGGATAATGGGGGTATTGGTGGGATTTCTAGAAGGACTCCTTTGTGCAGCTAGTCATGTGCCTGCTGAGCTGAAAGGACTATTTTGCTCAATTTGTCTAAAAGCGGCTGGCTTATATGATAGCTGCAGGGGTTTAGCTACTCAGGTTGTTTTAACCCTTCCCACGCAGACAGAATTTGGTACAGTTCCATGGCCTTGTCTATAGTGGGAAATTTCCCCAGTTGAAGGAAGTGGAGCGCATTACTAGTCCAGAACTGGGAGTGTGCAAAGACCACCAGCCTTGTTGAGAAGGATCGGTGACTTCGGCTCTGCCTCTTTATGGATGCTCGGCTTGAGATTCTTGTTTTTCCCTACTTGGCAGCAATGGGAAATCAGAACTTTGTGAAGCACCTCGGGCTCTAAAGCTGAGGCTCAGAAACACTAGTGAGATGCAATTGCTGAAGCCAGGAGTAAAACGTATTTTTGGCTTCCTGTGTTGGGGGTGGAGTCCCAAGGTAGACCAGGCTCTTCTTATGGTCTCTTTCACTGCAAGAAAAGATCTCGGTAATTTCTAAAGAACCACCCCAAAACATGGAAATGTCATTTATTGTGTGCAACCTGCACAATCTAGAAACATTTTCCTTCCTTACTAAAAATAGTTAAAAGAATTGTTAAGAAAAAAAAAGGAAAATCTGTTACCTAAGAGACTCTAAAAAGAATGAAGTGTGTCCTGATGTTAGAAATATCTAATGTTTTTTACCTCAAAATGGAAATATATATTAATTATCTAAATGCAGAAAAAGTTAACTGCCATAATGCATTTATTTAAATTTCTGTCAGTATCGGGAGGTGAAGCTGAAAGCAGAACTGTTTTCTACCAACAAGCGTGGTTGCTGTGTGAAGGTTTTAAGCTGGTGGTTCACGTCTCTACCTATAGTCTCAGAACTCGGGATACAAAGTGAAATTGGAAGGTTAATCCTGCTTGTTGCCTTATGTGCTATCTTTTAACAGTTATAGTCAGTCCCCATGATGGTGAAGGGGGCTGTGGTGAAGAGCTTTCCAGCTTCAGGTAAGGCTAAACCAAGCCAAACCTGTAGAGAAGCTACAGCCAAGATGTTCCACCACAGTGATCCAAGTGATTAAATCTTATAATTATGTTGCTTCTGTGTTTTGAATGACAAGGTATTACACTGACAGGTGAAGAAGCTACTATTTTAAGTGGGAGTGATGATATTGGCTTAGAGCAAGTGTAACAGGGGTGTGAAGTTCTCTTCTAATGAAAGAAACATTTCTTGAGATGATATATCAGGACTTATATGTAGGAGTTCATTTCCTCTCCTCACTTGGCCACTTTTATTGACAGTCTTCTGTTGGAGAGACTTTCCCTTTTCCCTGATCCTTTGTTTGCTCTGTCCTGTTAGAGGCAGGGAACGAAGGGTTCTTGCACTGCATTTGCACAGTACCTAACACAGTAAGGCCTCTATGTATCTTTGCAGACTGTGATTAAAACCAAGCTATGCTAATAGGTGAAATCCCTGAAATTAGCAAGTAACAGCAGCGTAACCTGCAGAAAACAGAATATAAACACCTCCACAACTTTCTTGATTCCTACTAATTCTTCAGGTCGGGGACCAGAGTCAACAGTACTAAAACTTGTCACAAAGTTGTTCCCGATGTTGATACTAAGTCATGCTGAAACTGGTTGTGACTGGGAGGATGTAAAAAGCTAGTAAGAGAATTGGAATGAGCTATTTCTGTCTGTTTCTCATACACACACAAATGGTTTAAATGACTCCCCCAGTCAATTGCAGCTGTTGCAATTCTTTTGCTCTCATTAATTTTCCTCTCTCTATGTTTTCTTCTGTCTCTACGACCATTAATGTAGCCATTGCTGAAAGAGAGATCAGAATCCTTCACTTCTGGTTTAGGCAACAGGAGAATTTTCTATCCATGCCACATCACCTCACACCAAATAATCGCCGTGTCTGGAATGGAAAAATTCCAGCTGCAATTGTGAACCTATGTTACCTGTTGTTTTACTGCACTTGAATTACAGGCAGAGATTGTGGAATATTTCAGTGAGTATAACTGAAGAGTTTTTCAGAATGGCCTAGGGAAGCACCTAGTTCTCGCTAACCTTAAGGTGAGCTGTTCCATCAACCTGTGCTGCTTTGGAGGGGAAACACTGGGTGTTGCTGGCTGCTGTTTGTGTGGTGTTGGAGGCAAAGACCCAGGGTGAAATCATCCCTTTGCTGATAAAATGGCAAAGCTTTCATTGATTCCACAGAGCCAATAGTTCGTCACTGGTGCTCTCGCTTGCTGGTGACTTTTAACAGTTATAACTAAAGTTATCTTAAAGTCAGGAACGCTTCAAAACGACTTTTCACCACGTTTGCTTCCCTAGGGGATGGTACCAGTGTCCATCTATTTTGGACGCCCATAAAGCTACTTTGTAGGTAAAATCCTTTTCCTCTCTTCTGTTGCTTGTTCAATTTGATCTTGCACCTTATAGACATTACCTATTGAAGGTAGCACATGCTGCTTCATTCACTGATGCAGCCTTTGAAGAGTTAAGCTCTGCAGTCACTCAGAAGGTGGACTTCTGCTTTTCCTCAAGTCTCTATTCATCTCCAGGAACTGAATTTTTCATGCAGTAATTAAAATTTGTAGGTCAAACCTCCCATGGCACCGTTTTCTGCTAATATGGGAGAGCAATGGTTGGATTCGCTTACGCTGCTCTTCGCCGCACTGAGATTTAAAGGATGAAGGGTGACATTTTCCCCCATTTTGTAAATTAATGCCATTGATCTGCCTAACAAGAACAAAGTTAGGCTTCAAAATACCAAATGATAAAGAGATTAAGACTTTAAATGGCTTTCCAAAGGCAACCTCTATTGTAAGATTCCAAGCAGAGTATTGAACTTTCAATTAGAATTTCTAATGGGCTATTGACTTAAATGGATAAAATGTTGCAAGTGATAGCTTTCAAGATGACAAAAATTGCTTAGTACATTCTGGAATATTACTTTATGAAACAAATACTGTTCTGGAGGCTGAGTAGTAATAACCCAGGCCCCAGGCAATATTGTTCTGTGTCTCTGTGCAGCAGTTTTTCAAAATTGAACTAATGCATTTTGAAACATTTTCTCTTTTCACGTTTTGTAAATCTTTGGGAGTGAGGTACTTTAACTTTCATGAAAGAACCTTAAATCTCTTGTGATGTAGCTATGATTGCACTCTTTATGAAATACAATCCATCTACTCAAACGCTGTGTTTTCATACGTTCTTTCATCTAGGGCACAAACAATGTGCCCACCTCGTGTGGTTTTTCCTGCCTGCACTCCAGAATGTATCTATTCCGCAGTGCGTGTACTACAAATAACATCTGAAACTCTCCCAAATCATCCTGGTGCTTTACAGTGAATTGACTTGAAGTCTTGTTATGAAACACTAGCTCTAGTACATTTTTCAAAGAATATTTTTTCAGAGACTAGCCAGCCCTTTCCAGGATAAAGGGTTAATATTATGCTTATGTTACAGTGCATTAAAAACTCTAATTAAAACAGCATTACATTCCCATCTGCCAATCTCCAGTAATCTTCTTTAATTGCAGTAATTAAACTATATTTACATGTTCAGAATACTTGTAATTTAGCAAATTGCACTCTCTGCTCTACATTTAATCAAACAACCAGTTCCAGTATATTTAGTGTGGAAAGAAGTAATTCCAATGTTTTGATTACTATAGCAGATTTGACAGAGTAAGTGCCCCTCTAGTAGAGGCTTTGAAAGGGAAGGCAAACATGAAATATAGTCCTGTTCTGATTGTCATGTGAATGCCTAATTACATGTTAGAGGATTAACTATTAAAGGGTACGGACTGTTTCGCTTGATTTTTCTTTTTTTTTAGGCACAGCTGACATAACAGATAATAAAGGTTGCCTGTTTGGGGCTGTTTGGTGGAGTATGTAAGCTTTTTATTATTATTAATGTTATTATGAGTCTTAAAACCAAGTATTAAATCCTGTGAATTAGTGAGGTCTTAAAGCCCCACATCTTTACTTTAAAGACATATGTAAATTATTCTGAAGATGATGCTCACAGTGCATTGTTGACAGCTGTTTTCACAGATTCTTTCCTTCCCCTGAACTTTATTTTCCCCTCTTTTTTGGAGGGAGAAGAGCTGTTACTTCTTGGAGTCACAGTTTCCAGGTAGATCTGTCAAATGCCTGTTTATGTTCTGTATTTGAAGCGTTCTCAGATAGGCAGCTTCTCCACTGATACTAATGCTGTATCTGTGCCCTGGACACAAGTGGCTCTGAAGTGATCTCTTCCTCATCCAGGTCTGTGCAAAGACACACATGATGACACATGCAGGTGTCTGGGTGGGTTGGTAACTTCTTCACAAAAGGAAGCTTCTCTTTTACTACACATTTCTTCCTATGATCTGTGGTCTACAGCAGACTTTAAAAGGTGATTCCAGTACCTACCATCTAGTATTCTCTAGATAAAGCAGGAGAAAATCTTTCTGATCTGCCAGTACCAGACACGCAGGATTCAGGAGCGAGCTGTGCCAGCGGTCTGTGGTAGGCTGCAGCACGGCACCTGCGACAAGCCGATCGCCTCCGCGTGTCGGAAGCTCCCATCCACAGTCATATTCATGCACGTGGGAGTTAAGTCTCTGGATACCTTTGGGACATCTTAGTGCAAGTTCTGATGACAAGTTAGTCATATATCCAATTGTGACATGTCCTAATGTTAACATCGGTGGGGAATAAACTTGATCTCCAGAAGATGGGAATGTCAGCTAGTAAGGGTGGCAGACCGTGCAGGTTGGACGGGTGTAGGCATCATAACTGTGTAATTCCTTCCAGACAGAGGAAGGCTATGGTGAATACTGGCAGAGGGAACAGAAATGCTGCAAGTCGGCAATATATGCTCCTAAATAGTTGCCTTTGCCATATACAGCGTGTGAGGTACATCAGTTGCATATGTAAAGATGCAACCGGTGGTTTTCTTCAGGGGTCTACCTACAAATATATTGCTTTTCTCAAAGGGCAGTCAGAAAAAAAAAACATTCAAAATCCTCAGCTGTGACTGTTTCTCCTTATTGTACTACCCTTCTACCAATGTCATCCTTCCCTGTGACCTGAACTGGGGCACACTTCACTGCGACTGATTCCGTGATTTCTTACATCATTCTGACTTCATCCATTTCAAAAAAAGCAACTCCTGCTTTTTTACTCCTGGGAAGGAAAATTGGGTCATTTCCAGGCATTTCTACTGGGTCTGGGTCATTGTATTTATTTGTTTTCCTGATGTGTATTTCAGGCTGCCAACGGTGTTATTTCTGAACTGAATGCTTTCGTTCAAATCTGTCTCTCCACTGGATTGCTTTGCTCTCAGCTTCAGTCCAAAGCCCCTGTTTTCTGGTTTAGAATTAGAAGCGTGTATGTTCTAACGAAGCCACTTAACGAAGGGGAACATTTGCTGTAGTTCTCTGTTAGTGCATGTATATATATTCATAATCATAATATTTTTAAGTGTAGAGTATATTTTTATAGAGAGTATTTCTACATATGTAGAGGTATTTCTATATCATATATAAAGTATATATTTCTATTTAATATATGGAGTACATATTTCTATAGAGATATGATTAAAAATTGTAAACAGGCCTTTCGAGCCATATTTTGAAAAATCAAGAGGTTTTTTGGCCCTACTGTGGAAAGTGTGAAGAAATTGGCCTAATTCTGCTGATATCTGATTACGTATTCCTGATTTACATGAATAAGAATGAGACCGATGATGTTCAGTTCCTCTGTAGCATCCGTCATAAACTTGAAATGGATCAGGGACCCGTGATGTTTTGGATTTCTTATTGTACTCCTTGGTGTTGCAGTTAGGAATTCAAGATGGGTCTTCCTAAGCCTATTAAAAATGAGAATCATGCTGGTCATACGTTTAAATAGATTTAGTGTAGTGGCTTCAGGGGAAAATGGATATGGGGGGGGATGAATAAAATAAAAATCCGATATAGAAACACATCTGATTTTTCAAAGGTTTTTTTTTTGCAAAAAAAATGGAAGTTCGGGCATTTCAATTTGCACTAATTTCACACATCATCTTACAGAGTACAGGGTTTGGTCCCCTGCCAGGCTGTCTGAAAACCCTCTTTTGAAAAGCACAGTTTATGTGCTGAATGGATGCTGCATCACATAGATATTTCCTAATATCTCTCATTAAACTTCCAAATGGACACTAAGTATGTAAATACAGCAAAACTCAAAGGCTGCTTTTGAATTTATATTTTCTAGGAAAGCTTTTAACATTAGTAGTCTAACATTATTGTGCTATGTCTGGCTTACCATTTTCAAGGAGCAACTTAATGAGTTTATTGTATAATGAAGGACTCTGATTTATTAGCTTTTCATTAGGCTCATTCCATCAGCTTCCTGCTAAATACTCTAACCCTTGGCAGAGATGTTAGTCTTTATCAGGTGGTATCATTGCTTTTTAATAAACTCTCCTCCCACACTGATAATATTACATGTGAAATCCTTTATCCTGCATTATTCCCAAGGGGAGGGAAAAAAGTATATTTATTGAAAAGGCTGCACTGGAGCAGTGCAGAGAATTCATTAGCAGTTTTGTATTACCCATTTCCACTAACTCAGATTAAGTGGGCAGAATTGGAGGCTGCAGGTAGGTCCTTTGGCTTGCTCCTCTCAACTGGCAGAGAATTTAGCTCATCCTATCGATACTTTAATTACCTAGAGAAGCCGTTGGTGCGCAGCTGTCTGAAAACCGTGGTGCTTGCAGGTATTAACAAATATTTCTCAAGCACATATTTAATGATCAACTCTATTACAAGAATTAACATGGAGATGGCACAGAGAGAGGGAGGGGGGAAGGAAGGTAAAGTAATATTTTACAACCTGAAAAATTAAGCACTGAGATAGTTAAGGCCCAGCCCTCATTAGCTGAATGGTAGATTTTTCTAATTAGTTCTTTCTAGTGTAATTAGCATGGATGAGTCTAATCATCTCATGTGAAACCAAATCTAATGCTTGGGAAGGAATGTCCTTGGCCTCTCTTTCAGACTGATTCCAAGGATTTAGTGTGTTTCTGCTGAGATATTCCTTAAAGGAACAGCAACCTGCCTGCCATCCCAATGAAGGTGGGCTGGCAGGAAGGAGAAGACTTGGACCTCGTCTTGAATTTTCATGTAAGCGTAGAGGAAATAGCCCCATGAAAATGGGCAATCCTTGTGGTGCAAGGGAAACGGATGTGGGAGGTAGCTGTATGAAGGCCAAAATCGTCAAGCAAATTTTGAACCTGAACCTACATGAGAGTGAATGTTTGAACATGGAACTTAAAATACCAGTTTTTCTAAGCTCTGTATTTCCCTGTAGGGATACTGTATTAGAAATGAAGACAGAAAGGGAGATGGAAAATAGAATGTCACTTGCTTCTTGTGGAGCTCATCTTGCTGAGAAATCCTATCGGTATTGCACTCGTTTTGTTGTGAACAGTCTCAAACAAGTTAAAACAATACTGAGTCTTGCTGAAAATAATTTTGATTCTAGATTGCTGGCAACCTTCACAGTAGAACTAACCTGAACAAAATGTTGAGTTTACCCTCTTTCTATCTCCTTTTTTTTTTTTTTTTTTTTTTGAGGGGGGGGATGTGTGTGTGTGTAATATGGGTGTGAAGGACAGGCAGGAAGCTTAGTTGGCCCCATTTTGGCTTAATGTGCTTGTACTGATTAGTCTTTACTGGTAATAATAATGTCATTTTACAAGTTGCAAATGTTTGGAAGGATAAGGAAGTACAAGAGTCTGCTCCGTGGCCTCACCAAGCGCATCAGTCTCTTCCCAAAGCTGTACTGGCACAGAGCACAAAGGCAGTTTGGTGCAGAGTCACAAGGGAAAAAGTGAAGGGCAGGACACAGGAGTGCCAAGGAATCCAGTTGTGTTTTAACTCGGGAGCTGCTGTGTAGCAGTCCGGTCTCTTCTTCCCTGTGTGCAGGAGCATGTTTAGTTAAGGCTCTCATTGCAGTAATTATTAAGCCTCCACCAGCATCATAGTGGACCCATTGCTTTCCCTGTCTGCAGTGAAGGGGGAGTTTTGATGACTTGTGTGGGTAAGCAGAGCTCAGTACACAGGTATTTGATCAAAATAAAAAATTGGGAAATCAAAAGGTAAAAACAATAACTAAATATATTAAAAAAAAAAATCTTTATTCAAACCCTCTCTGTTGGGGTTTGCTTTTGCCAGTGGCTTTTCTGAAAATATTGTAGCCTGTTATTGCATTTAGCTGTTAATGAGCTCAACTAGTTTGTTTTGGAGTGAAAGGCAGAGCAGCATTACTGGTGTGGCTGTGATAGGGATGAGCCCTCGGAGGAGGGATGCAGTCCTGAGCCTTTCTTCCCCAGCAGTTGAATGCAGGTAAGCAGAGAGGGTGAGAAGATGCAGGTGGATGTCTCACCCTCATTCTGTGGCCTCGGGGTGTATCTGTGTGATGTGCTTTTCACCTGGGAAGAGAAAGTTAGGTACCCAATATGTAGCAGTTCTTTACCATTTTCAGGTAAGTGGAAATACCACTTTGTTTCTGAGTTCAGTCCTCTGTGGCCTCCTCACTGGATATCCATTGTATCAGAAGAACTAGATATTTCTCTTTCTGAAGCCGTCTGGCTTTCCAGATCTTTTGGGGTTTCAGGGCAGGGGATTTGGGGCCATCCTTATGGAAGCAGACATACTGCTCCACAAAATTTATTGAAATTGCATTAAAATATGTGTGTGTATATATATGAAAGAAGGCTTAGGGGCTGACTTTCTGGAGCCAGGGAAGAAGGTAGGCAAGATTTATGACGACTTGAAAATTGATGGATTTTACAGGTTTTAGAATGAAGAGTTTGCTTTTAGTCCATTACTGTTCAAGCTGAGGAACGGTGTAAAATTGTTGCATTCATAACCTCATGTAGGACTGGCCTTGTCCAGGCACCCAGCTGGGCACTTGGAAGTGGTGAGGTCTGGCTCTGAGAGGAGATTTAGGTCCAGGCTGTTCTGGCTGCAAGGCTGGTGGCTATTTTGAAAGCAGTAAACAGCACAGAGATTGAGCCATGGAAGGCCCATGGGATTTATGGCATGGCAGGAGAGCAATGGGATGGGAGAGAATTGAAATGTAGTTAGTGATATTTTTATATGGAAAAGAGGAAATGAGATGTAAACAGTATTAGTATAATACAATTTTCATGTGAGATTAAAAGGAAAGCCAGGATTTGAGAGATTTGGAAATTGCAGTTACAGGCTAAGTGATATTTGAAAGGATCCTACTTGATTTGATTAAACTTGAGTTCAAATGTCATTACAGAAATGCACTATTTACAAGTTCTTCAGAGCTTTTGTTTGTGTACCCCAAGCTGTGTTTATATCAAATCTGTGCAAGGACACTGAGTTGATGAGGGTAGTGGTTTGGAAGGGAGGTTCCCGGGGGAAGCCTGAGTGCAGCTTGGCTGGGGAGAGGTCGGTGCCGCTGTGCTGTGCTAAGGGCTCTGTGCTCCTGGGTGCTCTGGGTTTGGAGGTGCTAGGTAGTTCCACACCACCAAAAAAAAAAAAAAAGTCTCTGCTGTTAATGTGAAATTCTGTTCTTTGGCTAGAAGTGTGTTTGGATTACGCTATACCCTGACCTTTCAATGGCAGTAAGGTTTAGCATTTGCTGCTGCTTCCTCAGTTTTTTGCTTCTCCACTTTCTGGTATTTTACCCTCGGTCTGGCAAAAGCCCCATGGTGGGAACTGATGCACAGTAACGTGGTCAAATCCCATATCCTGCCTTTGTTCCCATTGGCCTGGCTTCACTGTCCTGAATAGCGCTGTGATGATTTCTGCAACACAGCAAGCTTTTTTTTAACCAAAATTTTTGCGACTAAGGCAGTGGATTGAGTAACATTTTTAAAGCAGTTTGAGTGGAAGATGCTTGATAACTTCAAAAGCCTCTAGTGATTTATACGTGAGTCTCTCAGTACTAATGTTGTCTCTGGTTCACAGGTTATGCCAGTTCACTGTTTTCATTTTGCTTCCCAGGGCCTCGCTGTGTGACACGTGAATCATCATTAATAATAGAGAGGCTTGTTTGGTAAATCCCTTATGAGGAAGTTTACTGCTCTTATGACATCATGCCAGATCCCCCCTGACAGCACTGGCATTTTCTCCAAATGCACAAGTCTATTCCCATGTCCCAGCCCTAGTCATGGGAGATGTTATACCAGCATCTGGCACTAATATCTGTTGTTGACATTTTGGGAATGAGAACATGAGCTATTAGCAAAGATGTTTGCTTGTACCTAATTAATGTTCAATTGTATACCCCTTCCTTTATCAGCACTGCAGCAGCAAACCAGACTTGGCATTATCTTTCACCAGCTAGCTTTAAAACTTAATTATTTCCCAACTCAGTGTTAAAGGCCGTGCAGTAAGACTTGCTACCTTAATATAGATTTAATCAAGTTACCAAGCATCAGAGTGACTTGATGGCTCTTTAGCTGAAGTGACGGCATTTATGTATCAATAGAGCAAAATTTGGAGTATGCTTTTTTGTGATGCTTTGGCAGGGCACCATGGAAATAAATGGATGGGTGAGTGCCTTTTTCAAGAACGGGCTTGCAGAAACATGGGCAATTTTGATTCATTCAGTCAAATTGCAGCATCGTGCAAAAGCACTCAAAACCTTTTTCCAATATTGCAAGAAAGCATCATAGTGATGCTGATCAGGTACTTGAGTGAGTGCTTTCAACTGGGTAAGATACAGATACCAGACCACGGACGTATCAGTAGTGAGAGCATTTTAGCCCTCAGCTTTACCTGAGGCAAGCTCTGCCTGTGTGTGTGGGAGGGGGAGAGGGATAAGATATACAGAATCAAAACCCATTATTGCTAAGTACACTAGATGACAAATACCGTATGTCTTCAGCTACAGTCTGTCTGTCAGGGACATGACTGTACAAGTTTACACAGCATCTGGGGAATCATACCTGAATATTGACCGAGCAATGAAGCAGGTATCTGATAGATTCTAATACTTTCATAAACCCTCATTTTTTATGGGTGATATTAGCATTTATGTTTTGAAATCTGTGGTAAAATCAAAAGATTGGAATGCACGCTGAGTTACCCTGAGGAATAATGGCTATGGGAGGGCTTCTTCTTTGGGGAAACTAATTTAAATGTAGCACAATAGACCTGCTCAAATGATTTTTAGTAGGCTTAGCTTGGTTTGCATTGAGATCATGTGTTGGCCCTCTCATCTTTGCCATTTGGTACAAAGTTCAGCTTGTGAGTAACATGCACTTAAATAATTCACGGAGAAAAGGTATGCTGCTGACCTCACTAAAGATGATTCCTGGTGTACTGGGTTTTTTTGGCTTACTGTTTTGAAATAAGCTTTGTGGTTTTGAGGTTTTTTTAGCACCATGAAAATCAGAGACTGGTTGGGAGAGGTGGCCATTTCGGGGTACACTTAGAACCCTGACTTTTTAAAGTCAGCCAGTAATGGCTCTGCTGACTGTTGGTTTTACCTACAACAAAAGCTCTTAAACTTGGGGTTGTAATGTGAAGGATATTCATGATAGGTATCCAGATTTATTTTGTTTAAAGCCTAGGCATTGTTCAACCTGAATTCCAAGAGTGAAGGACTCGCGTGCTACATCACTTCTTTCATCTGGACCACATTTTTTAGGAGAAACCAGATTTTTGGATGAGCTCAAGTCTAACTACTAGCAAAGACTAGATTTTCAAAAATTTATCAGGCTGTTGGCTGAGGTTGTTTCACAACAGTACCTGGTAGCACAGCAGGGATTGCTGAGTATCTACAGCTTTGGAAAAACCTTTCCTAATTTGAGAAATATCAAATCTTCTATCAAAAATGTTGTTGCTTTTTTTTTTTTAAGGGACTGTCTTTAAGTCATCAAATTATGGGTAAAGGGAGGAAAAAATGGCTTAAACATATTGTGTGATGTGATTTAAGTTTGATGAAACTGTTGCAGGAAATGTTTTCTTACCAGAAGCTTCCTCAAAAGGTTTATTGTTGATCAGATGCTGTACACTGGACAGTAAGCAGGTTAGCAGCAACTTGTGTCCTCTTTCTTTAAAACTTTTCTGCATCTTTTCTGTATCCACCCCAAAAAGTGTTGAAGAAGAAAAACCCTTGGGATGCAGTAATATAATCATAACAAATCTTGCATAGACCAGTAACCTCAAATTTCTGTTTCATGTGGGTCAATTACCTTAAAGCCTAATTCCGTGCAGAAAGCACAGCAGGTGACCTAGAAGAGCTTTATCTGCGAGCCTCTATTTTTTCTTCTGCTGAGTAGGGGTGACTTTGCTCACTTATCTCCCTTGGGTGTATTGCCCCATGGAAATACAAAGCATTGGTGCTATGACAGCCTGAATATAAGACAAGATTTTTCCACCTGAGGAATCAGCATATTAAAAGAAAAAAAAACTACTACACTCGGATCCAAATATATGGATTGTGATAAGTCCTACCAATGCCAATTCTAAAGCCACCCAGGGCAGGTACAGTCACATAAAAGTCTGCCAAGTGTTTAATGCATTTATGTTGATATTTTCTTGGTATCCAAAGGATCCAGGACATCTTAACGCACTCACTCCTACCTAAATGCTAGGCTGGATTTAGGTAGGTGTGGCTTGAGCAGTCCGAGTCAGCATCAAGATCAAGGCAGTGTTGCATTTGGTAGCAGAGTCTAGCAGGGGGACCACAAATGAACTGGGAAGGTGGTCAGGAGGAAGACACCCAGGTTATCCTTGCTTTTGGGGAGATGGGCCTGTGGAATCATACGTAGGGCTGGAGAGGAGAAAAGCAGGTTGAGGATGGTCTGCATGTGTTAGGATGTGGGGCATCTGGAAATCTGGGTGGTTTTGGAGAACTTCTCAGGTCCCATGTCATTGATCAGTCTTCATTTCTTAGAAGGATATTTTTGGCTTTTATTTTTATTCTTTTAAAAGAGTGACCTGCCTTAAAAGAGTAAGCTGCCTTAAATTGAATCACTGCAAATTTATTTTTATTAAAACTGCAGTACAAACATTTTCACTTCTTACACATTCTGTGCCAAATTATGCAGCACAGTGCAGTAAATTTGAGCCATTCTAGGGCTTAGTATTAGGCAAATAAAAGAAGCTTGAAAGAGCTGGTTCTGGTTTTTATCATGGTTTAACATCAGGCATATCTTCTTTCCTTGTAAGTTAGAGCTGACTGTGTAACCCTATTGTCATCCACAAGGGATCTTGAGACCAGCATTACAGATTTAACATGCTCAGGGAAACCAATACCAAGCTATCAACTGATACATGACACTAATACAGGGTTCACTTTTACACTCAACTGAAAAAAGAGAGAGACAGATTGTTCCAAGTTTAGACAAGCTGTAAAATCCTTTACTAGTAGGTACTGCACTGGCCAGCCCTTGAGACTATTCTAATTGCTTTACATCTGTACAAAGGTTCCTTGTAATCGGGCTTTCTGCCTCCATTTGTCTTCTTTTCAGCCTCTTAGTAAAGGCCTTAATTGGTCTTAGTGGGGCTTTTTTCAGTTAGCGGAACCATACCTTAAAGGCTGAACAAGTACCAGACATTACCTGGGGGGGAATGGAGGGAGTAGAGGAAAGACATCAATACTTCTTTACCTTTAACACTGTAATTAATGGGCTCAGAGCAAGGAACAGATTTGGAGAAATTTTAGCTCTTTGGGGGATTTAGAGACAGATCAGAAAAAAACAGAGCGGGGTGGAATTCTCTAGAATTTCTTCCTGCTTCATTTCTCTGCGAACAATCATTAGCCTTGTAATTGTCTCCTGGTAAACTGCTGTATCAGGTTCCATTTTGTCCTCTTTAGAGGATCAAGTTGCCTTTAAATCAATAGTTTGAAGTACTGGGGGATGTATGTGAAAGGAAGTGCCCTCTAATTTCTGTTTCTTAGCTACTAATTATTTAATAATACATTTTATTGCCTATTAAAATGTGGCATAACTTGCTTGTCAGCAAAACTGGATGGAACATAATCATTTGAGGAGAAGGATAATTGGCACTTTTGCAGATGGCTTTTATTGCGAGCCCGGTTTGTTGTTGTAGGAGTCGTCTTTTTGCCAGGTTTCCTTGTAGTCTTTTTCAGAGCGGTCAGTGTTACAAGTGAGTTGCTACAACACTGCTCAGACTTTCAAATGTGGCATGGTGAGAGTTCAGGGTGGACTTGGTTTTCTGACATAAAAGCTGCTGTGGTGCATGGAGAGTTTCTTCCTTCCACTCTTGTCTTTTTAAGAACCCTTGTGGTTTTTAATACCGTGCTGCAATTTACTCTGGTTGCTAGATAGAGCAAAATAGGAGAATTTGTTTGGCTAACTGATTAATGGAGGTAGGTGAAACTGGGGCGGGAGGGGGTTGTCTTGCAATTTATTACTTTCTTTTTGGGTGAAATCAGAAATGCATGTGTGCTTTTTGGCTGAACTCTATAGAGCTTATACAGTGACACGCTGGGCATTCTGCAGAATTTGCCCTAAAGTTTAATAGCTTTTGACAAATAACTGGAAAGCTGACTGGCTGCCCTCCCATTTGCTTTGAGATCCTTGTCATCATTAGGATGAACAGCTAGAAAATTTTAAGAAGAGAACTTCCTTGTCCAGAGGACAATTAAAGTGCTGTGCTGGAGGGACCTGTTCTGATGGTCGCTGGGGGTGATGCCTCTCATGGGGTGCTGAACTCTCCAGGCGTAGGGGTTGAATGGATTGAAGAGTCCGTGGTGGAGCTGAGGTGCTGGGTGAATTTTACAGTAAGGGTTCTACAGTTGGTCTATGAGGGGAGCAGACCAGATGCTCTTCAGGGATCACTGATGGTCAAGTGTCTCTTTCTCAGTTTTCCAACAACCAAACTTTCCAGGCTGACCTTTGAATTCCTTTCTGTTTCTTCTGAGGGAATGGTCATGCTGTATAGGAGAGAGATCTGGTTTATGTTTATTTTAAATTAAAAGACGCGATGGGAACAGGCTGCTTCTTATTATATACTCCTGCAGTTAAATTCTGTTGTTTTGCTGTTTTTGTTTTTTTTTCTCCTCCTGGGGAATGCTTTTGTTTATTAAAAAGTGTTCCCTTTTCTGTCATTGTTTGTGTATATACAATGAACTGGTTTTGTTTGTGGCAAGATTTTCTAGCCTAGCACTCATGGCGGACCCTGCTTAAGGGCTGCACTAGCATCACAGTCAATCCCCTGCTCACTAATTCCTCCCCTCTAATGGCTTCATCGCAAGGTAGAGCAGTGTTTCCATTTTCTGAAGAGCTTTAGATCAAGTGTTAGCCTTATTCTTTGGAGAAATGTTAGAAATTTGGTGGTGGCATTGTGCATTTCTTCACAGTATCAGAAGCACATAATATGTGTGATCTCTGCAGCCCACGTTACCTGTTCAAAAGTAATTGAAATTAAATAGTGCATGTGAGGTTCAGTGTCTTCTTGGTAAATGTTTTTCATAATCTCTCCAAATTGTCTCTTTTTATCATGGCAGTCAAAGAATAAAATCAGAGATGCTGATGATCTTGCCCACAGCAATTACTTGCTAAGTGAGTGCTATCCAATCAGCCCCGTATGGAAAAGAGTGCCTGCCACTCACTGCTAATGCAGGTATCAGACCCTGGTCCTTATAGTTGATTAATTTACCTGGAAGTCGTTTGTGTTTTGTTTGGGATGACAGTCCTACAGTTGCCTGTTTCACAAAGCAGTTGCTCCAGTAGGCACCTAGTAGCCAGCTATCAACATTGGTTCAGCGGCACTTGCAAATTGACTGCTCAAGCCTTGAATTGGTGGCCGTGGTACAGATAAGAATGGGTGAGCAAATGGAAAAATAGTTTTCAGGAGCATTAACGCCTCTTGATGATTGAAATCTGAAAAAGTACATCTGAGAATGTCTTTGCTGGGTTTTAACTGCAGGTGCTAAAGAGGCAAACAGCATCTCTTGGGGTCAACAGAAATCTCTTGTGATTGTAATAGACTCACTGTGCATATAGAGAAGATGGAAAATTGATCCAGTACACTTCAGCAAGAGTTAAATGAACAGAGCATTGTGAACTTGACAGCATTTTGAAGAATTCAGATACAAGGACTTTGCTTTTATGTTATATTTGAAAATTTTCTATCAGTTCTGGCTTAAAGTTTCTCTGCAGTATAGGAAAATTTTAATTTTATTTTCCCTACAATGAAGAGCAATAATTGAATTTGTCCTTCATCTTTAGTGATGGGAGTTTCATCGATGTGCCTGGTGAGTCTTCAGAGAAGGTGGCAGGCAGTCATGTTTCACATATGATGGGTAAGGGACCATGCTGGTTGATGGCTGGGTTTTCAGAAGGCTCATATTGGCAGTATCTTTCTTTCCCTCATCTGTCTGCTACACGCACACTACTCATGGTTCTTCACGTTTTGATCTTACTGGACCTCTGTAATGTGGAGTTCACACTGCAGTGATGATGCGCTGGACATTGAGTCCCAGCATTAGGCTGGAAACCGGAGGCAAGCAGCTTTCTTCTGCCAGAGGGATGAAAGATGGACATTGCCTGCCCCTCCAGCCCATCCCCTCTGTGAGACAGCGATGGCGATTCATCCTCCACCATTAAAATAAGTACCCCATTCTCAGTGGTGGTTCACTTCACCTTTCTCTTCCCACTGATTACAGAAGGAACCTCAAGATGATCTATGCTAAATGCTATTAGATGGCTGACATTAGATAGGGAAATCTTCCTGCCAATTAGAAATGAGTTTATAGCTTCTGGAGCAGCAGCAGCCCAAAGAAATCTCTGAAAGGAATAAAAAAGTGGTATATGTGGTTTCACAGGACAGGCATGAACAGTAAAACCAGTGCACTAACAGGAAGTAACTTGGCTGGATGTACTGGATGAGGAGTGTCTGTGAGGTGATGTGCCAGAATCACAACGTTGGATTCCTGTAAAGTGCATATACGTGCTTTTAAATTTCACTGGCATATAATGTTAAAAAAAGCGAATAAAAACAATCCTTCATGAACACGGTGCTGTCATTAAAATCCCTGCTGCAGACACCCCTTTTAACAGCAAGTATTTCTGTTGGCTTCATTTGCATTAGTGGGGAGGATCATTAAGCTTTGTGATATATCCTCTGCATCTTCAATCAGGGTTGTACTACTGGCTGTGCAAAGAAAAAACAGGAGCAGATGTGTCTCCAGCTTAGGTCTCCAGGAGGTTATACACTAAGAAATCTCAGGGCTGGATCTTCTAAGAGCACAGCTGGAGTACCATTCATTTTGCTGAGTGGTCCACCTGACAGGACCAAGGATGCTTTCCTGAGCCTTTTGGGGCAGCCTGAAAGGTGGGTGCATCCCTCTGCACAAAAGTTCCGGTGTCAGTTTTAGATGACAAAGAGGGAAGAGGAGCTTGTTGGTCTTTCGATTTGCTGTCCGCCTCTTCTGGGGTGGTTATTTTCACAGCAATACTCATTAGATTGTATAATATAGTCATATATATCTGAATACATGTATGCATAATGCGCGTGTATATATAGTCAATCGAAATCTGGAGAGATGCAGAGTTCCACTGCATTGTCTCTGCATGCTGACCACTTAAATAATGCACATTAGGAAGGTTTGGGGATTTGGAGTTTTTACCACAAGACAAACACCTCCTTAAATTAGTCTTATCAAGGTGATATTTGAGGAAAGAAATAGAAATGTACATGTCTTTCAAAAAATAAAAGCCAAAGTACATTTCATGGAATCAAGATACAATGGCAAGCGGATGAGGTTTAGCAGCATGTAGAGACACTGGGTGACAGACAATAGGAAACAGCACTCAAGTGCCCTGGTGACATTTTTATACAATGGAAGACAAGTACTTGGCAGCATCTTCACTTTAACATGGCTCTGTGTACACTGATACTTAAACAAACAGTTCAATTAACCGTGGTCGCCCTTCATCTGTTGGAGCATTGTTAGTGTGATTTCCTGTTTAGTTAATCTCAACGTTTTATTCCAAAATCCCACACCAATTAGGCAGGCTATCAAAACATTTGGCTTTAAAGTAAATCAAAGAATGTGAAGTGGCTTTTTGTGCTAATTTTTGCTTCTAGGTCAGGCAGTTTTTTGCCGGGTTTTATAAGTTGTGTGATGTGTTTGAAATCACCAGCTGAGACTGGAGGGGCCCGTTCAGCATCTATCAGAATCTGATGTGTCCCTTTAGGTACGTGTTGGAAACAGCAAGTGCATTCTTAATCAAATTTCTATTACACCAAGCCAAGGGAAGCAGAGCTCTTTTTGCATTTGGAAGACCTGGATTTTGCTATGAACTTTGGGCTGTATTCAGTTTCTCAGGGGAACGGGTAGAGATTTGAATTCCCGAACAGTGCCTGAAACAGTCAGTCCATGGAGCGAGTGGAGGTCAGATGTCAAGACAGGCAGCTGCCAAGAGACAAGAAAGAGAAATAATAGGAGGGAAGGGAAAAAAAACGACCATCAAAGTGAACTGATTCACCACGTGAAGTTAAGTGAACTACATTACAACAGACATATTGTCTGGAGGAACTAATTGCTCATGTGGTTAGGTAAGTCAGGTCCACCTGAGACCTTCTTGACTCTGGAAGCTATTAAATAGAACAGAACTTGCTAAAAGTAGAGAACTTCAAAAACAAGAGCTTTACTTTGACAGAACTTTTTATTTTCTCCCCTCTATCTCCTGAAGGAGCCATTACTGATTTAGAGCAGATTTCAACAGCTTTTTGGCAATATGGAAGACTATTCTATAATCTCAAGTGATTTTTGTGTAAATCCTGCTGATCTTTTCCTGAAAAGTCCAGAACCATAGAAATTTCTTAGCATATTAAAAAAAAAAAAAAAAAAGGACCATCTATGCCTCGCACAAGCTTTGAATTTGCTCCATAAAGCATTTTCTTTGTCATTAACACAGACATGACTCATTTCTTGTAATACAACATTTGACACTTATGTTGGTGGCAATTAAAAATGGGTGAAACAGTTCTGGTAAAATCAGCCAGCTTGAAAGAGTGCAGTGAGTGGATATACTTCTCTTTTAGGATTCGGAATCAAAAAGTCTAGGTAGCTTTGGAAGGAGTAGGGAATGGGACAAAACAAGTGTTCATCCATATCTGCTTTCAACTCAACTGGAAAGGAATGTCACACACCTATAGAATGCCTCCTAAATAGGAATGCTCATGTCATGCAGTTGGGACTTCTGAAAGCCTAACACTTGTGATCACATCATCTTAATTCACCTGACTGAATATATAAATCCAGGAATCAAACTTTCAGCAACACTGCCTGACTGGAATCACTATGATATAGCAAGAATTATTATTCTAGTTAGTCTGTGATGCAATAATGTGGAGTCTTCTGGTGGGTGACCATTTGTGGTTGCTTTCTAGTCCAAAGATAAGCTATTAAAAATACCAGAAAGGGAAAATAAGAGCAATAGAGCAAAATGGAGAACGTCAAAGGCTTAAGGAAATAATTTGGCCTTGGACAACTGGTATGGACTAAGTCTGATGTGTTGCCAGATTTTTATATGTAGCCTGCATATGAAAATGTCCAGTTAAACTCCCCCGTACTTACTTTTACTCTTTGACATGAGGAAAATGTTTTGTTTCCTTGAGATCAGCGAGTGTGTCAGAATGATGCCCAGTTCCTCTCAAAGGGGGAGGATACACAAAGGGGCATTTTGCTGTGATTTTGAGGGCAAAATGGGATAATTGATTTGAGGATTTTAGAGCTAATTCCCATCATTTACGTTACTGCATACGGTAGGTTGCTCTTGAACAAAGTTTTCCAAGAAGTAGTAGGTTCTTAATTTTACTACATTTACTCATGTAAGGGATATTTTCTGTGAGTACTCAGAAGTTTAGAAAGCAGCATGTTTAGAAAGTATTAGAAAAGAGTGAAAAACTTTTCCTATTTTATATCTCTAAGTTAAGTTAGGCAGCCTAGGAGTATGAGTGCATAGGTTTCATTTCTCTTTCAGCTCAGAGAACAGTATTTTCCCTACTGTGCAGACTTGGAACAGTGACATGGAGATTACAAGCAAAAAATAATAAATACACTTAGAAAGTTTTCTGGTTTTCAGTACACACAGACGATGGAGATAATGGGAACTTTGTTGTACAATTGTAAACATCACTGAATCAAATAGTTGCACTGGTCCTCAGTATGAAAAGACACAAAATAAACTAGACTTTTAATGTGCCGAAGTCCATAACTGAATGAGGAAGATGGAGATAAAGTCCATAACTGAATAAGGAAGATAAGTGCCAGGTTTTTTGGGTTTGGTTTAGGAGCTTTGGGGTTTGGTTGGTTTTTTTTGTTGTTGTTGTTTCTGTTTGGGTTTTTTGTTGTTGTTGTTTTTGGTTTTTTCCTAGAAAACACAATATGTGATTTGCTTTTACTATTCAACATCTCTAGACACAGGTCGAGTGGATGATTTGCCAGTGGTTCCCCCTGCAAATAGTCCTTTTACTGAAGTGCTCAAGTTCTCTTGACATGGAATTGAGAGACAAAATGAATACCATGCAGTGATTTATTTATTATTTTTTTTATTATTTTTTTTTTTTGCAGGACAAGTAAATACTTTGTGTGAATTTGTATCCCTTCTACGTAACCTTGACAGCACATTAAAATGCAGTTAGATAGCTTGTCCTAAAGCACATCACTTATCTCACAGAAGGATTAACATTCTAGATTTTATGTCTGTTTTCATTAGTAAGGTAGTGAATTGATACCCAGTTTAGATATCCAATCAATATTATAATTCAGCCAATAAATCTAGTGTATCTTTAGATCAAGTGTTGTGACCTGGCCCCAAAGGCCGAGAGGCAGCAGGACAGGTAATTCTGTATTATGAATAAAAGAGTATGAAATGAAATAGCGAGACATTTATATAATACATAAGGACCATGACCCACCAAGATGGGAAGAAAACAGAAGAGAAAAGGAAGCTAATAGATTGTATCCAGCCAGCAAAAAAACCAAGTAAAGACGGAGTCGATCATGGCATCATTATCATTAAAACAGACCACGCAGAACTTTGTTTCTTTCTATAACGAGATAATGTACAGAAAAGAGATTTTCAATTATATTTTTTTCTTTTCTATTCATCACGGTGAAGGTAGAGGTGGGACTGAAAAAAATTCCTGGAGCACTAGGGAATTTCGGTGTTTCTGAGTTGGTATATCCTCAGAATCAGCAAAAGAACTAGGTGGGGTAATTACCTTTATTCATTCCATGCATCAGCAGGGCTTAATGGTGCTATGTACTCTTAATTATTGATCTTGCCATTTAAGTAATAAGACATGTGGAAGTGGGCACTATTATCTAGTAATTGACCATATTGGAGGGTTGACAAGATGCTAAGAGTGTTTTAACATACAGATAAGATCAATTATAAGATAATGCTTTCTACTGTAATGAGCTGGCCCAAGTAGGAAACTTGCTCTCAGAGTATTTATCAGGCAAGAATCCCAGGACAGAACCATGACAGTTTTTCTGTGGATGGACTTAGGAGAAATGTGAGTTCACAGGGACAGGATATCTAACTAAGATGAAATGAGGGGACTGTTAAAATTCCCACAAGTGATAGAAAATAATTAGCTTAAAGAGTATAAATGAAGAAAATGCAAGTTCCTGGTTCTGAGAAATGTGTAGCTTTTGTGATGAAGTTCCTTTTCAGAAGTTAAGAATTTTTCTGTAAAAGACAGTGAAAGAAGAGTATCTCTTTATCAAAAGACTGGTAACAAGGGTGCCAAGCTCTTAAAAAAAAAAGAAAGAAAAAACCCTCACTCAAATAAACAACTGTGAAAATAATGTGTATCTTCAGCCAGGCATATTTCTGAGTGCTGGAACCCCTGGCCAGAGCACTGTTGATTTCTTTAAGAGCATTTCAGGTGTGTAGTTATTATGTATTGAGAACTTTCATTGTTTGAATTTAGGGTCTTGAGTTTCAGATTGTCTCATACAGCATCAAGAAGAACTGGAGGTGGCAGATAAGATTAGCACTGTCACCCACCAGAATTGAGGTGAATTGAGGAAAGCAAAGAAGATCAGTAGAAAATCTCAAATTCAGGTATACAGAAACCAGTGCTTTCAGGGAACTGTCATTTTGGGTGCCACATCCTAATTCCCTTCATTTTCTCACTGCCTCTCAGAAAGGAAAAACTACTGAGTGAATGCTGGTAGAAATAAAGCCCTTCTTCCTGGGCCTGAAATGAAAATATCTCCAGCTGTCTGACCAGCAAAGAATTTACAATCATGGCATGACTTGAATCAGTAAAAATGAATCCTGTTAGGCAGTTCTATTTCTTGCTCATGTCTGCATTCTGCAAATCAGGATTTGGGAGCGTTCAAAGGTTGCTCCCTATGTTTCACTTTATTTTCCCTTGAAAAGTAGTTTCAGTGGAATCTCCAAAGTGATTTTAATTTATAGGAAGTTATCCCATGCAACTTTTAAGATGTGAGAATTGGCGGGTAAAAAAACATATTAAGGCAATGTATTTTCATGAGTTTATATATAAAAGTTAGAGTGTTTTGCTTATATTGGTTTTCTTCTTGTAATATATGAACCGAAAAATGGCTCTTGCATTGGTTCTCATTTCCCATTTTATACAGAACATTTGGAACAAAACTGCTCTGCTGTCTCTGGTTAGCACTCACAGGCATAAAGACAGCTTCTGAGCAGAGTGAGCTATTCTTTCTTGAAGCTCATCTGTTGCTTCACTTCCAGTCCTGAGCAGACGCACGCACGTGGCTGTCAACTCCAAACTCAGGTTCTCGGTGCCCCTCCCCCCAGGCTGTTTGTCCCCGCTCTCGAACTGCGGATGGAGCTGTTTGGGGAGTCCGAGCTCTTTCATCTTTCTCTATTTCAAGTTAAGAATGGAATATAAAAATGTAATGCTGGTATTTTTTTCCGAGATGGAAAATTTCAAAACCAGAAATGAGAAATAGTTTTTAGATACCTCCAAACAGGAAAGTAGGGGATCGGGATCTTTGATTGCAACAAAAGATTAGGCCATTCAAAAAAATTGCCTCTTCCTTCGTCGCTCTGTCAGAAAGTAGGATGGCTACTTGCTTGTGGCCAGTTTTCTTTGGGATAGGTGTCTTTTGTGGGTGGACTCATCCATCTTGGATTGCTGTTGTCACGGAGGGTAATGAAGACTTGGCCTCCATCCTCCTGTTTCCTATTTTGTAAGCCCTGCACACATGGCTGGGGAGGATCTGAAGTTGATGCTACTTTCTCACTATGTACAGACCCTTTTTGCCTGCAGGAGGTTTGTCCTTTTTGCTCCTCCGCAGGAATCTGACTGTAATTAAACTGTAATTTAGGATGACTTGAGAATGCCAGATCAGATTGATGTGGTGGGGTCTATGCTGTCAATGCAGTGACTGGATGGATTAGTTGAGTTTCTGGTGGCCACAGAAGAACAACCTTTCACAGGTTTAACCTGTCTTGAAGAGGGGAGAGAGAGAAAAAGCAGGTAATAGTAATGGTTACTTCTCTCTTACTGCATTCAGTCTAACTATTTTTACAGATAAGTCATGCCACTGTTATCCCCTTTGTACCTGTAGATAAGGGAAATGGCTTGTTTACAGTGGTCCATCAATCAAGCAGCATGGTAAGGATGGAATCAAGATGTTGCTAGTTCCTTGTTAGGATTTTAGCTAGATATGCCTCACATGTCCCTGCTTAAATATTGATTTTATGTCTATAATGTTTTCAGTTTTCGAGGTTTACTTGAGGTTTCTGACTGCGAGTTCACAATCTGATTTCATGGTTCTCTTGTAATTAACCCATGAAGATTTAAAATTAGTGTCATTATCACTGTAAAAGCTAATTGGTGCCTGGCTTATTCAGTAGACCAGCAGTAAGCAATTTAGGCAAATGTCCAGTCTTGCTATGCCGATGTCCACACTGGGTGATCCTAAATGTCTCTATTGGAAGGGGGTTGTTTCTCTGTAGCAATCGAATGCACTACATTCCTAGTTTTCTGAGAAATCAATGGCTTCATTTAAGAAACATAATCTGTCACTTGCATTGCTGTCATTTAGTTGTAAAATTTCAATAACCGTCGTCTCCAGAAGGGGAAGGGCCCCTTTGCCCCTTTCTCTGCTGTACAAACCTAATCAGAACCTGTTAGTGACTAACACACCGAGCACTTGTTCTGTGCTGGGAGACCCAGGGGATTCATCTGCTGGGTATAGACTGGTTTGTCCTCTGAGAAACACTGCAATAAAAAAAACAACACACACACCCACCAAAAGGAAAAAAAAAAAAAAAAAGGCAGACGAAGAATAAAGAAAGAAAAAGCATCTGCTGATGAAAGTAGCTGTCAAATTAGCAGGTCTAGAAGTTGTGTGTATTGTTATGAGCTGCTCAAGTTCACACCAGAGCGACCCAACCCCATCCGTCTTTCTCAGTTTACATTTTAATTGGCTTGTAGTTAAGTTTTTTAAACACTGTGAGACTGCTGACATACACTGTAATATTGTGTGAATAATTTATAGGAGCTGTTCAAGAGGAGAATTTTTTTTTTGCCTTTTTTTTTTTTTTTTTTTTTTTGGTGAGAATTGGATAAAAGAGGAGAGTTGACTGGAGGGGGAAGAGTAATGGAGAGGAGCAACAGCAATCCAGCCGCATGTTGCTTGCTGGGTGTTAAATGTTTTTGCTACTGCATCTGACTGCATTTGGGATTTCACAGAGATTTGTACAATGCAATCTTATTAATAACTGTTCTGTCAGGAGAGCACCCAATTAAATTGAATTGGGTTTATGGTTCCCTTTACGTTTCTTAAAATGTGTGGATATAAAGCCTCTCCAGTGTGAGGACTGGCTAACAAGCCAGTGGGGGTTGGGATTCAGTTTGCTTTACTCCTTTTTCTCTCTTATTCAGGACTTGGGTGTTTGCAAATTCAGAACTGCGCACTCCAGCCCCTCCCGTAGGGTTTTACATTCCCCCTGGGGAGGCTGCAAGGGCCAGACAGGCTCCCAAAAAGAAATCCCAGCCTGTTTGAACCCTTATCACTGCAAACAGGGAGTACTGGTCGTGTAATTACAACTTAAGGGAACATCCTATTTCTTTCTTAGGGAGTTCAAAGTTTGCTGGGGCATCTTGAATGCAACAGGAGTACACTCGGGTAGGGTTTTATAAACTGCCAACAGCTGCTATTTAAAGAAAAAATAAAGCATTCTGTCAGCTTCTGCGTTGGTGACCTAGTTTATAGAGAGCATGGTCAGTTGTTAATGTCTTGGGAGCATATGGAGAAGAAACAAAAGTTCAGCCCCGGTTCCCTCCCTGCTCGCAGGGCAGGACTTATTGCTGGGATTTTCAGAAGTCGGTTATTTCGCTGTCCCCTGCCTCCTGCACACACGGTTTGCAGTGCTGTCTGCTTACTCAAGGTGAGATTTAGATTCTGACTATCTCCTGCTGCAGGTTGGTTTCAAGGCATGCCTGGATTAGCTTTCCCAATGGGCAGATGTGTTGAGCAGACCACGGTGCAGGGTTCTGTTTGCTGACCGAGATGGAAACTCGGAGTCAGAAGTTTAGCCCCTGATGTTTGATTTCATTCTAGTTTGATTTAATCTCCAGGGATCACTTTAGCTGTTCAAATGTGACTTCTGTGCACGATTTTGAACACAGCTTGTGATCTGGAGAGTTATTGTGTATATATTCCAGTTATTGATACTATAGTTATAACAGATTTAAACTGCCAAGATACTGTAGAAATGGGTTTTGATCCAAGCGTGAAAGAAGTACTTGTTAAAAACATGCAGCCATTGTCCTTATGTGAAAAGTATGAACACTTGCACTTTAGTATCTCTTAGCTTCTGATAACTACCACAAATCTTGGAGAACAAGGCTTGTACATGGAATTCTGCTTGGTTTCACACTGGACTTTCATTTTCCCCCCAGTAATTTGCTTTAGAGTTTGCACAACACGTTACTCTTTTTGGCTACTCTGAAAGATAAAAAAATCAGCTCATACGAAAGCTTTGTGTCCTATCGTGCGCCTGACTATGAAGATCAGAGATTTGGAAGATCTCAACATGGCCATGATGCTTGGAATACGTGTCTTGTTTTAAAAAGGCAGCAGTTCTCAGGCAAAGTTGCGTAATTCAGTGCTCAGGAAAGCCAGATGCACAAGTTCAATGACCACAACACTCCTGCCTGTGAATCTGAGGGAAGAGATCCAAGTAATAAAAGCCTAAATCCGTAGAGATGTACCATTTCAGGTCTGTGAGCTTTACCTTGATAAGAATGCCCAAAGCCTTAACCCTCCATTCTTAACGCTTCCTGCAGCGCCTCGTTTTTACAGCATATGCTGTGTGACATCCACATTAATCTGAGAGCCCTGCAGTACCAAAGCACAGCAGGATGAGTTAAGGACAGGCTGTTGGCCTTAACTTTCATTTTTCTGCTTTTGTTGCAGAGTGTCATGGATAAAGGTGACCTGCAAAGGCGGGGGGGGAAGTAGCTCGCTTGCTTCCCATTTGCTTCATTAGGTTGTACAAAATGTTTTGAAAGGTTGTTTGTTTAGTTCTTGCCTTTTTCTTTTTTTTTTCCTTTTTTTTTTTCTTTTTTTGTGGTGGTTTTTTCTTTCTTTCAGAAAATGTCAGATCCAGACTTCTCTGGTTTTCCTAGGAGACACAGTAGAGAGCTGGTGAGCTCTTGGGATTAAAAGTCTAAAACTCAGGCAGTTGAAAGGCAAAGAGGATCTTAGTTTTAACATTTTTAACCTTTCTGTTCCTTGTTTCTGTTTGTTAGTACCAGCTCAGCACCACTTCTGCTTAAGGTCTTTCACATCCTGGTTCTTCGGTTAAGATGTGAAGATCTCTCATTCCCACTCTGATCCTCCAGAGAACTGCAGCAAATACAGATTTTAAACAAACACCCTTCTCTGTGACCACGTACATCCGCAAACTCTCCATCTTTTTTCAGATCCACACAAACACAAAAAGACATCTCTCTTTATTGTCTGTTGCCTGCCTTTTATGTCTACCCCTAAACTTCTTCAGGGCACTCCCCTTAAGCCCCACGTGTCGTAGTTTCCCTAAAAGAAAAAACCATCTAATTGTTTCAAAGAGAAAGTGCAATATTTCTTGCATATATATATATTGAAAACTACAGGATAGTCTGACTGAGGAACTTGAGAACAGGAAAAAATAATTTATTCTCATTTATTTTATTGAAGAGCTAGTTTTGTACTATTATTTTTGTTATAGTTATTGTTTCATTAGTGGGGTTCTAATCCTGAACTTTTACAGAGATATAAGAATAGGAATTAATAATTGATCTTAATCATGTCTTTGGAGCTTGCTGAACTCGCCTCCAATTAATTTGAGGCATTACAAGAGCTCTTGTAGAGTGAAGGGGGCAAGCCCGTGTATTAATAATCTGTAGAGCTTTGGCATATATGACAGTGCTGTGGGGACACTCACTTTATATCCCTGCACATGTTCCTTTCACAAGTAGTGACTTCAGGAAATCTGGTTAAATCGACTGAGAGGCCTTTTAGTGTCTGTCAGTGTTTGGAGACATCACAGCAGACACTATTCTGTCCTTGAAAATAGAAAGCATTGTCTTTTTTCCTTAACAATAGCTAGATTATGATTGTAAATAATCAGATCCTCTGATTTTTGTAAGGTTGTCTCAACAGGAAGATTTTGAGGGAACTTTAAAAGCAGTTGAACAGTTGAATTCATTCTGCACTGAAGATACTTGAACTGTCACATTTATAAAGCTTGCCTCCATCTTTAGCCATGCTTGGTATGGTGATGCTGTCAGTACTTTCTGTTCTGAAATACAAAGATGAGTCTGAGTATTTAATGTAAAAACCCCAATCTAACAGCTGATCTGGCTCCTTTTGTGTATCTGGACTTGCTGCTTGTTTGACAACAAGAGATGCAAGTACATGTGGCACAATTTCATGATCTCATGACTTGCAGCGTGACCTGGAGGATGGGAGTTGTGCTCCTAGACAATTTACAGTGCTTCAGAGTTTATTTGTTCCTCTCTCTAATGTTCCTCAAAATGAAATTGCATTGAAATACCCAGAGATGGCTGTATATGTGTATATATGCCTTCGTGTATTTGAGTGTATCTGGTGTGTGAGAGGCATCAGTGGGCTGCAGACACTGGTCCTTGCTCTGCCTGAGCAAGAGCAGAGTGTCCAGAAATGGATTGAAATGATAAAGGGATTTAAATCCAGTCAGATAAGTACTTGAAAACAAATTTGAGTGAGTAAAAAAATGACAGTTTCCTGAGCAACCTGGAGGTCATCCCTTCTGGAATATTCTGAAATAGGATAACTGACTGTGAGATTGTCCCATGTCCATCCTAGGAAAAAGTCAGGATTAGCTGGTTGTCCCTACTGACAGTCATCCTGACCTCTAAAAGCAATAAAGGAAAAAGGAAAAGTCTTTTTTCTTCCCTCCAGAGTTTCTCAGCATTTTTCCCAACTGTGTTATGATTCTTCCGTGAAAAATGTTTACTTTTTAAATAGCAACAAATTTTGGCAAATACAAAGTTAACCAAAATCATTGTAACCGTGTTTATAGACTGACTTTCTACAGTGAATGCAGTTTGTTTAACTGTGGGCTTTGGCCCTTGGGCATATACCGACTACATGAATTAACAGATCGAAGTGGTAGGTGTGCGTCTTGCGTGCCCCACAAAGTCTGTCAGTCAGAAGCACTGCTGTCATGGTCCACCTTGTGCTCTCTGACTCGTCCAGACTTCACTGGCTTTTAACCATCTTCCTGTTACTCGTTACATTATAGCATTAATATATAAGCATCAAATCTTTACACCATGCAGAGTGTAAGTTACAGAAATATTCTCAAGCTAATGTTTTTCCCTCTCCCTCTTTTGTTCACGGTTCTACTGTGAAATGCATCCAAAGTGTTTTCTTGGAGAGAAGCATGATAAGGGAACCACTCGAGTTATTCTGGCAAAACAGAACAGCCGCTCTCAAGATGTTGTGAACACCAGTCGTGCTAATTCATTTCAGGAGAAAGCGTATGTTAAAGCCTCTCGAGGCTGGGCCTTTCCTTTGAGACGGACACCTTCCCACTCGATTCCATCTTTGTCTTTCTGTCTCCTCCAAGAACGCCTCTTTGGGAGCTGCTGTCGATGTGTGGTATCAGAAGGCGGTTTGATGGTAAACCAAAACACATAGAGATTTTAAAGCCTGTCTCCCAGTTACGGTGCTCGGACGTATTTCTGTGCTGCTTGCGACTGCTGCGATGGATTTTGTGTCTTTGCCGTGGGAGTGTCAGGACAGTTTTAATTACTGTCATTTACTTCAGTTCTGGCTGATCATTTATAACAGGATTTCGAAGTGACTAATACTAGGTGCCTTTCTGTATTAGCACCATTTTCTTTCTCCGGCCTTTTCAACAGAATTGTCAAATTCTGTTTTAGCCAGCTGTTGGCCAAGTTTGGATGGTCGGGGACTTGGGACAAGCACACACATGTTTCCATGCTTTTCCCAAATATCATCCAAGTCTCTCAGGCCTGACAGATGGTTTGGCAGGACTAATTACACTTCCTGGTTTTGTCACAGATTAGCAGTGTCCATAAGTCTTTAACAAGTGCGGGCTGTTCAGGAACCGATGGGGAGTAAGCTCATTTCATTTTACAGCATATTAAACAAGGGGCTGCAAAGGCGAGATGATTGATCAGAATTGCTTTTGTTCCTGTAATTTCAAAACCTTACAATTGGAGTATAGTCTGTCCGTCTCTGTGTGAAGCCAGGTTGTTCAAGGAGAGCTTTTGCAGTCGTTATCCATCAGGTATCGCCTCCCTAGGTCATGTACCTTGCCTTTGTTACGGCTGGTGTTTTATGATGTCTCAAGATTGTTTCCGCGTGTCAGTGGATGTCAGCTATTAATGAGTTCTCTTTGAAAATCTCTGCTTACATGAATAATGAGAATATCTACACTTGTATTAAGTAGGGCATACTTAGATAAGTACTCTCCAGCTGTAAAGTACTGGGAACGACAACAAAAAAAAAACCCACTCAGGCTGTGTAAAGCTTCTTGCTGCTAAGGTAGTAAAATGCCATCTGGATCGGTCATAAGGAATTGGACTAAGCAGGCTGCTACCACGTATCTCTGATGCGGTTCCTGTATCTGCCTGTGTGGTGTTCTGCTGCCGTCGCCAATTTTTTAGACATTCTATATAAATATGTAGCCCTATGAATAAAACTGAAAAGAGATCTTTTAAAGGCTTGAATATCAAAACCCGTAAGCGCTTCAAACTTCTGCTAGTGCTCCTTTCTTGAGTTACAAGTGTCCCACTATATAAATCGTACGTAGCAAAAGGAGTCTATTGTCCATATTTCATGGCCATCCTGCCATGAAACTTCTACTCCTTTTTTTCATGTGAAGACATCTCCGTAACTTGTTTAGTAGCTTGAATTAATTTTATAATATAACTTAATGTAGCTAACAGTTTGTGAAAGCTCAAAAGACTCTATGTAATAAGAAATTTGGCACAGCAGAAGCCTGCTGCCGTGCGGATGAATCTCAGTAATTCTTTTGTTGTATTGTGATACATAAAGTACAGTTCTGAAGCAGTGAAGCTCTTGCTCCAAGTAAAATTGGTGTGGAGGAAAAAGTAATACAACACTGAGACGCTTCCTTCGTAGCAGCGCAGTGGTAAAAAAAAGCCCAATTCTCCTGCTCTTTGAAAGTGTTATTTTTAGTGAAACAGGAGGGTTGCATGCATTTAGTCTAAACCTATTAATTACGCTGTTTAATGTGACCTGCGGAGAGCTTGCTCACCAGATGGGATGGAGCTCATCCTTTTCCATTTGTGAGGTGTGTTGAGAGTTGGGAACTACTTTGCTTCTCTGAGGTATCACTGCACAGGCCGTAGGCGCAGGCAGCGATAACGCATGAATGAGCAAGAAACTCATCTGCATTCAACCTGCTGGTATTTCCAGAGGCACCATCAAAAACACAACACCTCCCCTTCTCAAAAAAGGATGTGTCCTGGTTCCTTGCCCTGCTAATTCTTGTCTATGATGAGAAAACTACAGGTGGTAAAGCGTGATCATGTCGATCAATTCAGGAAGAAATCAGTGTCGCCATGTGAGCTCTTGTGGCAGGCAGAGAGCAGCCTCCTGTGTATTAGCCTGAGCTGTGGTCTCCACCGACGTTCAGGAGAGCCTCCTGCTGTACTTACAAATAAATAAATAAGGATATTTCCATCTTCTCTCTCGCTCTCTCTTCTTGGCTTGCAACAGGAGCTCATGAATCAATCGTCAACAAGCCAACTTCTCAGCCAATTGTGGTAATGATGTATGCCATTAACAGGCTGAGATTCTCTTCCATCTTTCTTTTTGTTCCTGTTTTTTTTTTTTTGTAAAAGCCTAAGGGGGAGGCAGTTTTTTGTCACAGCAACCCAAAGCCCGGGGAGGGGGGGGTGGGGTGTCTGTTCTGTGGCACATCCCACTCCCCCCATACGCGAGCACACAAGTGTGTATCTCCCTGCCCTGCCATGTGCTGGGTGGGAGGAAGTTTTTCCTAGCCGGGCGGCACACAGCTCTGCCTGAGGGATCGAGAACATATTGCTCGGCAGGTGGGGCCCGCTCAGACGCATTTAGTGTTATTTCAGCATTGACAGCAAACATACATCACACGGGCCCGTAATGCCAGTGTGCTCCATAGTAACCTGATCTAAAGGACTGCAACCTAGAAGGGGAACGCTCAGCCTTAATATAATATTTTGACCCATTAAGTGCTCCATGGGAAGTCAGGGCACTGCGTTGCTGTCCAGAGGGACTGGGCCTTCTCTGTGTGAGTCTCCTTGGAAGTGGCTTTAACTGTGAGCCGTAATGATGCTTTCCCTTCCAACCCGCTGGCTTTTTTACCTCTCCACAAAGCGTGGCAAATCAGAGCCAGCCTTGAAAACTCCATTTTTTTGATAGTCCTCGGCAAATGCAAGCATGTGGATTTTCAGTTATTTTATCTACTTGTTTATTAGAGGTTTATATGGTTTGTCTGCTATATATAGTCCTCTGCAGGAAATACTGTGGTCCAGATGTGCTAAGATGGTATCAAAATGGAGAGTTCCATAATTGCATATTACTTTGTTCAGATGTTTTCCTTTGGTCAGCGATGTGCTTGTGGTGCTGTCTACTTTTGTTTCAGCCGAGGTATGGGCAGATTTCCTCCTCCACTCCCCACTGCTAATTACAATAATTGTAGGCTCTGTTTTGTTTTGTTTCATTTTAAAAACTCAGCTAAGGAGCAGATTTAGTGAGAGCCAGATCACAGCCCGCAGTGTGGCTTACATTTTATTATTCCACTCCTTACACAAGCCATCACCTGAAAGTGGATTCAGGAGGAAAGGCACAGAGAAGTAAATACACACCATATTTTGCAAAGCATCTTGCAACAAACTCCTTTTTTTAAATATGGAGATTTCTAAAGATAAAAGTTGCAAATTTAAAGAACCTGCCCAGGTTCTGGTAGGTGCTTTGCATCCTCTGTTCTGACTGTATTTAATCGGGCGTGTAAGTGAAAACTAATATTCTGATTTGAAAAGAAGAGAAGCTGGAGGAAAATGATAAAGAAGCATTTGGAGGCTCACTAGGATGTACAGCCACCCAGTCTGTTCCAGGTAGCACAGCTGCACAAGAGTGATTTTAGTCTGAGCAAAACAAAAGTCTGTGTAGGGCTGGAGAAATCCAGATGTGGAAGGGCTCTTAGAAGAGGTGGGAACAAGTGAATGGTGGATTTTCTATTCAAAGGTCAGATTCCATTTCTTCATTTCAGAGATTAAAATCTGACCTTTGTGGGGTTGCATTTTATTTTCTGCCGAGACCTACAGTAACTGACGTAGAAGAATTGTAGAGATTAATTCCCAGCAGAGACCTTCTAAGACTTACTGTGCTCCTCAGTGCATTGATTTCTTTATCTGCAGATGTATTACAGGTAGCAGCTAGCAGTAGAAGTCATTTGGGCAATGCTTTTATGTACAACAACAATACAGACCAACGGTGACTGCCTGCTAGTTCATTTTACACTGCTCTAAGTACTACCAGAATGGCACAAAGATGGAGCACCTGAGAAAATTCAAGTTCTCAACAGGAATGGAAAAAAAAATTACCTTTAAATTTGTCTGGAGGCATTATTCTGTGATGGGATTTACATGGGTAAATCCCTCATGAGGAAAGATTGAGAAATGTCTCTGCTTTCTGTTTTGGTGTTTTGAATTGGCAACCAAGAGAGAATTAAATAATGGGAAAAGCTCCAGATGCCTCAGCTAACATGTGAAGAACTTCCTGTGGTTGTTTCAAGAGTCTATTTGATTTCATTGACGTAAGCAAGCAGAGTAGATGAAGCCTTGGTAACTCCATGAGATGGATGAAACACATCAGGACACAGGCAGGCAGACTTTTCTGTCATCCTCAAGCCTAATTTTAAGCTTGTGGTTACCTCAGGAGACTGATATTTCCTGAAGTCTGTACCACAGCTCATTTGTGTATATGTGCGTTTGTGTGGCAGAAGCAATTGATTTTGTGAGCAATTGCCTTCTGGAGCCAAAAGACACAATATGCCAGGGTCAGAGCTGGCTCAGTTCCGTTCCTGCCTGAGCACAGCTATTACAGACACCTTGTTTTGTTCTCCTGTTACTGTATTTTTCAGGTGTTCACCCCTGAAAAGAAAGAGAATGTCAGCCCGAGTTTACGCTGTGAGGAGGAGGCTGGTCCCCCCTGCTCCATGTAACTTTGAGTGGAAGACGTGGTAGGGAACAGCCCTACACTGTGCTGAGGTTTCTCCAGACAGGAGCTGGAAGCGCTCAGCATCAAGCTGGGTTCAGCTGACCTAGAAATCCAGCTGCTTTCCTGTTGACTGTGTTGACTGCGTCCCATTGGCAGCGCTGCTGAAACGTTACGGGCGCACCTGGTACGTTCAGCGGAGCCGCAGGTGTCTCCTGCAATATGCACCCGTCCCATTTGGCAGCAGTCAATGGCTAGTAGGTTATTAGCTCACTTGTCACCTGTAAAAACTCCCTGAAAAATGCCAGCCTGGTGTTTCAGTGCCTCTGAAGAATCAGGCTCTGCTAGTTTGAGTGCTTTGAAAAGCTTGTCAGCCCTGTCTGCAGCTGTACTGGTAAACTGTGAGTTTGTTTGTTTCTTTGTTTCTGCAGATTCACAAGCTCTGTGAGGAGCTGTCATTTTGCTTGCAGAACGATACTAATTTAAAAATAGGAAGTCTGCTAAAGTATTAATGATACCAGATGTGGCTGTTACTTTTTTTTTCCTTTACCTGTCATGTACAATAGCGATGAATGTTATTTTCCCAACTGCTGCGCTGAGATGGGAAGAAAACCATGAAAGAATCAAGATTTCTTCCTTTGCAATAGTGTCATAATCTGGATTTCTTTGGGCTGAGATGCGAGTTGTTTTGTTTTGAAAGCACGTCACTTAATCAGTGCTGTACAACCGTATTGCAACTCCTTTTCCTCACATTGCCCAAATAAGCAGTGCTGTGAGCATGGAGAATAGTGAAGTCTGACAACCTTAGATTTATGTCCTGGGCCATACAACCAACCACCTTCTCTTCCTTCTGCCTGTGCACACATGGGCACGTCCTTCTGGCTCTGTTGTGTGTTCCTTCTCTGGCCAAGCAAATGACATAGCCTGCATTTTCCTATTAGCTGGTTGGTCAGCTGTCCCTTGAAAGGGCTCGGCTACATCTCTCTTTCCTCTACTAGGGTTATGAATTTTCATAAAACTTGTCATAACTAGATGGTTTTTTAGATCTTTATCAAATGTAATTGAAAGGGAACAAGGGGTTGAAAATTACTAGGGCTGGGTGGACTGACAGCCTGTTTGCGTAAAACTTGTTTTTATAGAAGGCCAGGCAAAAAAATTAAGTACAATTACAGGTCTCAGTGGTGTGATTTGTGCCATGCAGATATAAGATAACAAAGGCACCAGCTTCCACTTTGTCCCTGAAGGACTGATGAAAAGATTACCAGTTCAGGTTAACTGTGTTTCATGGGTGCTTTGCAGGCTGCCTGAGTGACTTTACAAGGCACAAGACCATGGATAACCAAGCTTTTTGTCCTGTTATGCTCCTGTGTGGCACCTACCGGTTGTCGGTGGTGTGTAATATTATTCATACAGGAAAATCAGATATAGTATTGAAAGGAAAAAGCTCGTGCTGTCCATAGCTTTTGCATCCAAACCAAGAGTGGGGACAACTAACCCCAGGATGTGTATGCTACAGCTATGATTCTGTCTCTGACTTCTCAAAGTAAGATCCCCTAACAGTTCTGAAGTGTAAAAACCACTGTGTTCAATTTTATCTGCCTAAAGTAATCATTGGTACTGCACATGGGGGCAATTTTTAACTCCACAGTGAACATCAGGAATAAACTGGGAGCCATTGTTCCTGAAGAGCGGGGGCTTGATGGGATAGTAGAAGTTTTCACATATTTTTTTTCAGCAGATGGACTTCCTTAAGCTTTTATCAATGGAATTATGGACCCCAATAGAATACAAGAAACCAAGTTCATTTTTACAGACCCTCATACAAAGAGTATGTGAATCCCTTGGGTTTGCAGACCGCAGATTGAAAGGCACTGAGCTAAAGAAAACATTCTGTTAGCAGTTAGCACTACAGGAAGCAGGACTCCTGGTTCGGCAGTTCTAATCCTATCCTTTTGTGGGGAGGGAAGCGCCTGCCCCTGCTCACACCCCCCACCCCCTCCCACCCCCACTTTATTGCAGTATTTGGGGGGCTGGGGTTGATTAAACCCACTGTTTCTTAAGCTTAATGGGGATTTCTTGGATGCCTGTTTTTGCACATATAAAGGATCATTACCAGGAAATCATAGTTTACAGTGTTTATCTACCGAGTTATGAAAATACCAGATAATAAGACTAATGACTCAACACAGCGTTTTCCAAGTTGTGAAGCAATCTTTGGACTTTCCAGGATTATTATTATTATTAGTTGCACTTTTTAGTCTGTCAGAAAAGAAATAAATAAAAGGCTTGTATTTTCCCATTAACATTCGGAGAACATCTGTTGCGTATTGTAAATAACATACTTAAAAAGCAAACTGATAATAACTACTCAGACTATTTTCCTGTTCTGGCTATAGCGTTCAGCGCCATACAGTATGTTATATACCACACTCTTTATTTGACCTAGTATAAAATGGAATTCTTTTAAAAGTACCAGTGAATTAGGTGTAAAATAATCCAAATAATTTTTTACAAAAACGCTAACTCTATAAACATACACTTCAGATTGTGTTAATGAAGAACAATAATGACAGACCAGAGTACAGAGGGATAAAGTGGTACAGCTCTGCATTGGGAAGAGTGTGCAACTCTGAGATTATGTTGTGGTTGAAGTGGTTGAAACAGGGAGGGATGAAAAAGTTTTAAAAATGGTTTTTCCTCTGAATCTCTCTCAAAATGCATACCATGCTTAGAAGAAACTGTGTCTGAATGCTAATCAGGCTAATAGGAAAATAACCCCATTGAGTTCTCCTTTCAAATTCCACCCCCAAACTGCTGCACTTTGTCCTCAGTTTTATAAGATTGAAGGTGTAGATTAGATTTTTTTATTTTTTTTTTCTTCCTGGGAGGTTTTAGTCCACAATTAACTTGGAAGTCCTTTGAAACTGAACTTTTGCTAACGTTACCTTCTTTAACTGCTAAAGTAAATGAGTTCTTATTGCAGTAATACAAGTAATACACTGTGAGTAAAGAGCAACTTCACAATTATGTCAATCTAAAATTGTCATAATTATTGCAAGAATAAGGCCCACGCTACTGGAAGTTTGCAGCAAGGTGTAGAATGTGTTCTTGATGTACAGTGAAACAAGCTATTTCCTAGGAGCTGAGAATCAATAGCTCTTTGACTGATCTGTAGGTGCATGCTGTAAGTAGAAGCCTGTTCTCATTAGTAGTCTGCTCCCCACTGAAGTCACCCAGGGTGGACAGAATTGTGTCTATAAATACGTATGAGTACAGCCAATCTCTTTCCTTCCAAATGACAAGAAAAAAAGAATAGTTTTAAAAGGATAACTTTGTCTTTTCGAATTGTATAATAGAAGCACCTGAGTTTCTGGGTGTGTCCCTCGTCTGCAAACTTAGTTTGCTTTGCTTCTGCTTCATCCTTTCCGTATTTCATTATTTCTCTTTGCCCATCTATGCCATTTGGCATCGCAAATGCCCTCTTGATGCTTGCTGGTACATAAAGGCCTGAACTTTACTTTAGTTCACCTTGACATATCCTTAGTGAAGAATAGCAGAAGGGAGAAGAGTGGCAGTTGGCTAGAAAAGCTTTGTCTTCTAAAGCAGCAGTATCATGAGTGCCATCTGTTACAGTTATCTGTAATACTATCTGAATCAGAACCAAAGTAGTTAAAATGCCTTAACACACATGAGTCTCACAGAGTTGCTAGGATGTGATTAAGTGCATGCACAAAATACTTGCATATCCAGAAGTCAGATGACAGTGTTTATAAATAATGTATCGAAGGTGGAAGTCCCACTTTTCTAACCTCTGTAGTTCCAGATTCAGAGTAGCTTTAGGTAGTTGACTCTTTCCTGTGGCTCAATGGGCCATGGCTGAATTCCCAACTAATCTGATTTTTTTTTTTATACCATAGTTCATGTTGCCAATACCTACCTTGGCACGACAAAATAAAAAAATAAACTAATTGGTGTAAGCAGTTGAATCTCTCCTCCCTTTTTCATGCGCAGTGATTTCAAAGGAAGTATAATGATTGGAGAGCAGACTCTGAAAATGTCTGTTTTTCTGGGTACTGCCCCAGTCATCTTCAAACTAAACCGGAAGAATCCTCACTCCGTCTATGCAGAGAAATCAGTTCCTTCAAATCCACAGCTACGCAGCTCTTGCTGCAGCCTTTCCTTGCGAGATCATCGAACTCATTTGGACGTCTGCCTCCCATAAATGTGCACGGTCCCTGCCATGCTTTCATTTTGTATTGGCTCTTGTTACAGTTGGGGAAATTACAGGACAGCAATAATGTTGGACTTGTCCCCTTGCCTTTTTTGTCAGGGAGACTTTGTATCACCCTGTGAAGACTAGCGAGTCGTGGGTTTAGTGTGTTTGCAGCCCTGTAGTGGTTTGCAAAGTTTTTTTTGAATTGTGCACCCTTAAAAATTTTCTTTTGAAGGTGTGGAGTTATCTAGTAAATTTAAAGCTACCCACTGGTGGTTTGTTGCCCTTCCTTCTGGTGTAGCTCTTTCTTGGAGGATGCTTGTGGAATTTCAGGATACAATAAAGCACAGGCTGAAAACTGCCTTGTCACAGCATGGGATGAAATAAGGAACAATTATGTTCCGTAGCGGGGCAAACACGAACCCGTCCGTGCAGACGTGCTTCGGTGGATTCAACTGCTTGGGAGTTAGAACTGAAGTTTGGGGGATGAGCATTTTTGTGCTATTGAAATGAGTTTTTGAAAACTGTAGTTGTGTGTGTGTTGCCAAGTAAATTCCTTGGGTTAACACAGATGAGTATTTGTCAGAAGAGCAAATGTGGAAATACAGTGTAGTCACCTAATAAGGTCTCAATTTGGCCATGGTACTACGAGATAATATTTAATAGACCACAGAGCCAGTGGATCTGTTTTCTCTGCTGTCACTGGAAGGTGGGAGCAACTTTATAATGGTGCTATAAGGAGCTAATGTACTTCTGTGCTGGGCTGATGGTAGAGTAAATCTGTATGTGTTTTGCTAAGGGCCAAGGTCCTTGACTTTTGTACACTTACCTAAAACTGTAGCGATGAGCGTGTAGGGTTAATGCCTAGGCTTTAAAAAATGCATATTTTTTTTCCTGCAACAGGAATTTATAAACATGTTCATCCAACATGAATACATTTTACTTTATAAAAATATGCTGGAAGTGGCATTGTATGCCATAAAAATATACATCATGTGCCAAGACAAGCAATTGATGCTCTCCTATAAAATACAGTAAACACCTCCTCCCTGCCCTTCCTTTGGCTGTCGATCAGATTTCAGAATCATGAAATTTTACAGTATTACTGGTTAGAAGGGCTCCCCACTGGGAGCAGATGCCATCTCTGTCTTCATAGACTCAGAGAAAGTCCTGACATGTTTCATGGCGTTCATACGTGGAAGTCTGTGAAATGGAAAGGAAAACAGCTTTTTCTGTCAACCTGTCACTGATATAAGCTCTTACATTTCATCAGAATGACTAAACTTTAAAGCTGTTTCTTCAGTGCTGAGTATATTTGAGAACTCCCAAGTGTTATCAGATTTATAGAGTCCCAGCATATGATAGAAGACCAAAGCATTTTGTGGCATGATATTAAAAATTCATTCAGATACTCGATAAAGCGTGGATGACAAAAGTCTGAAATGGAATAAGGTAGAGTGAATTTCTCCATGGTTTATTGACCTTGATTCCTCTACACAAAATAAATAGACAGAATGGACTAAAATCTCTCCTTTATGAAGGCAAAATCCTGGCAGTCAAAGACCGGCTCATAAAAATGCTCTCTATGGCACATACCTTGGCAATGCTAGAGGTTGGAGGCAATGGAAATTTATTGCTGGTGCCGCAATGTATGTGTCTGTATTTCAGAGAAGGAGAAAGCAGGGGCTGCTTTTATGAGGATACTGATGTTATTCAGTGGAGAACAGAGAAAGGAAACACACTTACTTTCGTCATTTCGTGTTCTTTCCCTGAAGGTATAATAAGATAAAACACTTTCCTTTGCATACCCATTTTTTATTTGTTTGAAAAAGAAAAAAGAAAAAGCAAGTTGTTCAGAAAGAGGAGCTTGACATCTTTCCCTGCTGAAAAAGGCTGGGACTCCACACTGCTCAGAGAGGTTTTCCTGCCTTGCTGCCGCCGGAGAGCAGAATGCCTCATTGGTTTCAGATATTAAACTTTTGTGCTGAAAGCCCAGTTGGAGGTGGTGTGACAAATGGATTTTACCTGCTGCCGAAAAACACAACCCCCACCTCTTGACACCTCCCATCTTGCCTAACCTAGCCCCCAGGAGCACTGAAACAGAAAGCTGCCCTTAGGCACCATCTGTTTCTGCCAGCTTCTACTTTGGGCCCTGCCTTTGCATCTGTTAAGTAGAGGCAGCTTACTTGATGAGTTGTTTTGAAGAAATATCTGGTCTCCCCACCATGTTCATTAACTATTGCAGGTCTGTTAAAGAGGGGCTCTGTGATGCAATTGGGCTGTAGTTAACTAAATTCATTGAAGTCACAGTCATAGATTATTTTTGCATCCCGCAGGGATAGAGAGCAACACTGTTTTAGCAACACTGCTTTCTCGTCCCTTTGAAAATAAGATTCTTTTCTGTTTGCCTTGTGAAACACCATTTAAAGCAGTGATGAAATCTAGAGGGGATTTCAAGTGACTAGTCAGCGACTGATAATTTGTTATTCCTCCTTGTAAAACACAACCAGGCGCTGCATTCATAGCACATGTTGAAATAAACACATTCATCGTGCATCCTTCCCAATAAAGCGAGGCAACTGCTTTATTCCTAGCACCTCCTTAAGTACCCCAAAGCTACTGATGTGTTAAGCTGGCATTCTTCTTGTGGGCAAACCCAGCTTTCTGGAGCCACTGGAATTTTTTTTGTGGCCAGTGATCAAGAACTAAAAGAAGCAAAACAAAAATCCATTTAAAATACTTGAGAAAAATGGATTCAGTATGGTTGTGTTTGGATCTGTTTGAATTAGAAAACAGTTTAATAGGCATTTGGAGGAAAGCTGGTGTCATGCAGTTTATGAAGAAGACATCATAACACAAACAGAAAGGAAGGGTGAAGTTGAGGGAAAGAGGGAACAGAGTCGTATTTGACTGATGAAGACTCAGAAAGAGAGGGAAGGGGGTTTTACCTGAACTATCTAAAAATGAGTGTGTGACATCCAGGAATTAAACCCATGGTTTTGATAATTTTATTGCCTTAAGCCATAAGCGTGGGACCATCCGTTCCGTGCTGGCTGGACAGGCGGTTCACTGAGTTCTCCATGTGTACAGAGTCACTTCAGAAGCAAAATCTGGTCATAATACAAATGGAATTTTCTTTTGTTGTATATCTTACGTTTTCATCTAAAATGATGCCCTGAAGCTCTAATTACGCATTATAATATACAGAGATGTCCCTGTTGGTTTTCAAGATGAGGATAATTTATATATTAGTTAAAAGCTGGCACCTCTGAATCTGAGTCATATGTAGTAAAATGAGTATGAGTAATTCCATGAGCAAAAAACTTAGCAAATCCTGGTTGCCCATAGAGAGTTAATTGAAATCTCTGATGTTTTTTTCCTTGGAGTTCTTATAACATTTCTCTTCTGTGTGCATTTTCTGGTATGAAGCGAGGTGTGATCACACACTGCAGCCTTTCTTTCAGGCTTATTGGGTCTCTATACCAACTGGCCGCCTTTTGCAGAAAACTCACAGGAGCTTAATTATCTTTGAAATCTCTTGTCATATGTGGGTGAAATTCACCAATGAGTTCAAAAATCTGGAGAAGGTTGACCAGAGAGGGGAACTTCATGGCCTACTTGCGCAAGCATTGTTTATTAGGGAAGCAACGCTGCGAGGAAGTCTTTGTGAGGGGTTTTGTGTGTGCTATAATAAAGCCAACAGACAGAGATTAGATATCACAAAACTCAACTTGACATGTTGACTCAAAAGATGACACTTACACTGTTTATTCAAATTGCTGAAGCAGAGCAAATAAAAAGCTCGGTTCTGCTTCCTTTACCCGCACAAGTAGTTCCATTGTGTTGGCATAATCGGTGATCTGCTGTTTATCATTTGACTCCCCTCTTATACAGGTAGCCATATGGTGAGAAAAGTTAACGAGTATTGTCTGAATTAAAATGACTTGTAATAGTTACACTGAGATACGTAAAAGGACACTGTCCTACGCTGCTGTGGCTTTCTAAGCGTAGAGCTCTGGTGACATCAGGAATATTCTGCAATTTTCTTGTCTAAACATGCCACTTGGAAAACACATGACGTGCATAAGAATTAGCAATTCACACAATCTAAAGAGAATTATCTGTTTGTCTCTAGGCGATTCACAAAAATATGCCCATAGCAATTTGAGGCATTATAAATCCATCCAGGTTTGTTCTGACCATGTTGCAGAAGTAATTTCGACTGGCACATCAGATGAAAGAACAGATTTGAAAACAGTAGCGTGCATGGCCCTGAAGGTTTTATCTTGGCTAATATTCCAGGCACCTTATGGCACTACTTTGGGTTTCTGTGAAGACTCCAAATAAAGTGTCTGTAGCCTGATGAAAGATTTAACACATTTTTTTCCTGAACAAGCTTTATAAATGTTATGCTAAAGATAAAGAATGTACTTGCTGATGGGAAGCAGCTTATTTTTCGGTGTACTCTTCGCTGAAAGCACCCTTTACACGTCGTGCTTCTGTGTTTCCAACGTGTGGTTCGTGCAGCAGTGGAAGTTCTGTAACAGTAGCGCTGGAGGGTGTAAATTTGGGATTTCATTTCCACTTTTCAATAATGCCCAGGACAATTCCTTAATTTACCTTTAACAAGATATCTTTGTGGTTTGAAATAAAGACAGCCAGAACAAATATGTCTACCGAAAGGACTGTACAAAGGGTCAGTAAGAGAAAGAAGTAGATTGTTTAGCAACACAAGCTGTATTTTGTGTGACCTGAACAATGAGATAGCAAAGGCTGTTGCAAGAGTTAGCTTTAGATGACCTCTGAGAAAGGATGGTTTGCTCTTCATGTGAAAAATAAGGTCCTTTCTCCATGTTTTCTTTGCTTTGATTTTCTTACTTGTATTTTGTCTTTGTTTCTATTTACTTCTACTTAATCCTGAGGAGGGATTTAGGCACCTGGTTTGGGTGTCTCAAGGAGAAGCATATTCAAGGCTACCTTTTATCTGGGGATAGCAGGCTCCTTAGGCTCTCACCAGTCAAGGGACCGAGATCATCTCCTCTAGATGATCTCTAGATGAGCTGAAAGCTCAAGGGCTGCTGGATCCCTTAGCTTAGATGATGACTCCCTTCTCAATCCCCAGATACTTGAGGAACACATTCTCCTTCCAGGGCAACTCTGTATGGCAGGAGAAGGGAGATGGGCAAACTTCTGTGGGCAAAGATGAGCTCTTTGCTACTTCTGCTTCGGAGCTGGTAAATATTTCCTTGATTATCTCCTCCAGTAGTGTGTGTGGCTACCCTTTTTCTCTGAACAGATCTGCTGGCTTCTCTGGCCTTTCAGGCAGGGCTCGTGTGCCTCAGGAGGCTGTCTAATTTTCCAGCTGAATAGGGTCCTAAACGCTATAGGGCACTCACATTTCTTCACGATTTATTTCTGTGGGTTAGAAACCATAATGAAGGGCCACGTGTGTTCTGCCTGAGTAGGCACTGAACAGATACAGAGCAAGGGGTTCAGGATAAGGCCAGTACATTTTACTGGAAGTTCTGCTTCAGTCGGTATATTACAATCCTTATCAAGGATTCAAAGTACCGTTTGCCTATTTATTTAGATATTTCTATTGGAGAGGGCTTACAGAAGCAACGTAAGATACTAATTTCACTTAGAAAATGGACAAATAAAGCTCGATAAGGTTGTTATCTGTCTGTTCCTGAAAAAAAACCCACTAGTCTTAAACACCCTGGTCCATCCCCTTTTTTCCCCCAACGTGTCATAGAGCAGTGGCCATGCACACAAGCACGGTTCTTGTTCTTGGTAAACCCCAAATACTCAACAATGAAAAAGGTTTTATTTTCTCAGATGTAAGAGAGACAGAAGGGATGGTTTGGGGGGATAAAGAACAATATGCATTACATTCTTTTGGATCTTAAATACAGTTAAAATACT
>JANIJG010010593.1:0-25000 GCA_024611175.1 Megaceryle torquata | reverse complement strand
ATCATTTAAGGCAATGAGGGTACGATCTGCTGTGACCTCCTGTATAGCACAGGCTATACGATCTCCACTAATTAATTGTACTGCCTTGAGTACAATAACTCTGACTGAAAAAGGGCACAAAATTTAGGCAAGGTTTTAATTTTTCTTTTTTTTTTTTTTTCAGTTAGGGATAATCTGCCCTGTTTTTAAGTTAATAATAAGAAATTGTTCCCCATTTAAAAATAGGCACCAGTTAAAATTTATCTGTTTTTTACCGATTGCATCTTGTTACTCACTTGCTTTTTAGACTGAAGATGAAGCCTTCAGAGGTTTTCGTGGAGTGAGTGTGTTTGAAATCTCAGAGCATTCCTATTACTAAATTTTCAAAAGAGATGAGAATTGAACTTCCAATCATTTGGTGTCTACAGTCTATAGAATAGAGGGAGCCTCTACCTCTCTAAAAAGTCCCCTGTGAAATTCTAGGGCTCTGTATTCATAGAGAGCATCTCTGGAGAAAGCAGTGAATTTCCTAACCTGTCTCAAAACTGTACCGCACAGGATGAGCAGTGTAAAATTCCATTTTGGATGCTGCACAAGGTGCAGGATGTCTGCTGGTATCATGCAGGCAGAAATCCAGTGTGAATTTTTGCCTGTGGGATAGCAGTGACCACAGAGATCAGGGACATGAAGCTTCTGGCTTCTCTTTCTAGGCCTCCCATGGCTCAATGCAATCCCAGACAGCCTTGTTTTCCAAGATACATCCCCTTCTATTTTAGCGCGTCCCTTCTTTCCTGACAAAAGGTTTAATGGGACATCCTGTGTTTTACTCTCAGGATGTCTCCTGGCCCTTACATGGGGTTCCCCTTTGGAAGTGATAATTTCTAACAGCGTGAAGTCTCAGTACCCTTGCAGCTGAAGAAGGAATATGTGGGGCAGTCTTTGCGACCCTCAGCTGGGTTAGCTACAGCCCTGCTTAGACACAGTTGTGGCTGGCAAAACTCGTGCATTTTCCAAGACTCGCCTGGATGAGGATAATTTTTCCGAGCACTGTGCTAAAAGCCAGCTATTCAAAGCAACACCTTGCCTCGGCTGTGCCAGGTAATTTGCCACTGCTGATAACAGTCATGGAGTCTGTGATATCATTTATGATACAGGAGGTTTTATCACCTTACTCTGGTGGTAGGTTAATACAGCAGTGAAAAAACCCTGACTTTTTCCTTATGCCATAGAATCATTTTGGTTGGAAGAGACCTGAAAGGTCATCAAGTCCAACTGTTAACCCAGCACTGCCAGGTCACCAATAAACCATATCCCTGCCAGGAGTGCACGGATGGTAAATGGAGGGCCTGGTTTTCCACGGTGAATATTTATACAATAGAATAACTCCTAAAACAGAGGTTTGGGTCTTACCTGAAGCTCCCATCTTTCTGCTGTGAGTGTAGCCATATCATTGAGCGCTGTGCGTCCCAGTTTTTGTACCCTACAGTGCTGCAGAAGGCAATATTGGAGCTATGGCTTTTTCTCAAAGCAGAGGCAGCATGCATCTGTTTGGGGCTGATAACAAGAGGTCCTCAGGAAGAGGGTTCTGGAGGAGCCTGGCCTAGAGAGTCAATTAGCGTTAGCCCATACCTGTGTGGGCTGCTTGGACACACTGAGGTACCACTTGTGCCACTACTTCTTAGCAAAGGGAGAAGCCCCAGCAGTGGATGCCCCGTTAACAACTCCTCCTGCTCTGACTATGAATATTCTTCCTTTTTCTCAACCACTCCATGAATAACAGACAGTTGAGTCCAGCTGATAAATCAGGGATATACAATTACGCTTACCTCTAAATAGAGAAATGCAACTCCTGTTTTAAACTCAATTATTATAATTGCAACATTCTGAAAAGAACAAACAAACAAAAAACAACACCAAAAAAAACCACACACACACACAAAAAAGCATTAATTTCCTAATAAGAGATTTGCAAACTCCAAATTATAACATCACATATGTCAAAACAGGAGGTTTGAGGCAGGCAAGCCAAAGTGTGCCATTGTCTTTACAATTTATGTTTACTTGCTGTAGATTTAGAATAGTCCTCCTCTTCCCTCCGGTCTAGCACAGACAATTTATAAATTGTACAAAAATGATAAAGGCAGCAATAAATAATAATAATAATATCTAACAACTGTACAAGTGATGAATTGTAAAACCAAGAGTGGGAAAGGGAATGAAACTACAGCATAGAAGCCAGTTTACAAGGCTGAGTACACAGTTTGAGTTATTTTTCTGGCATTATGACAATGAGTAACATTTATGGGAGTTTACAGATAGCTTACAACACAAATCATTTTGTTTCAGGTTATATTTATAGGGCTTAGTTAAGAGTTTTTTAGTATCCATTAAAATCCAGTGTTCAGAGGTTTATAGCTCAGCTGTTAAGGTCTTATCCCTAAGGATCAATTGTTTTGGGTTGCTTTGGGAATTATTATTATTATTGTTGTTATTATTTATACAGTTCAGTTTGAATTGCTTAGCCTAATGTAAAGTTACAGAGCTCCAAAGCTAGAGCTCTTGTAGTTTGGGAAAGAAGAGATGTCGTTTTATTCTTTATTTTTTGCTTCAGACATTATTTCTACTATTCTTTTATCTTACAAATCAACTGAATCTCTCTTCCTGTGTGTTTCAGTAGCCATTTTGTGCTCAGAGGTGCTGCAGCCTGTAAAAGAGAACAACCCCTGTGCAACATTATCAATATTGTATTGCTGCTTCTTTGTGTGCATTTCTGTGATGTAAAATAAAAATAATTTTCAGTTGAAATGATACAATTTGCTTGAGCTGGTGGAAGATGAGATCTATATTGAAGATAGGCATGGTGTGTCTGCGGCCTGATCCAAGTCTTAATGCTTTCTTCTTCCTCTTCCTCCAAACTACTCTTAAGAAAAATATCCCATTATCCTCCACATTTCACAAACACGTACACTAAACAGTAACAAAATCCTAAGGACCAGATACTTACAGGCATTTATTTAATAGGCCAGATAGATAGATAGTTGACAGAAGCAGAGGCAAAGTGACTTGCCTGAGGTGATACTGATAGCCAGGGATAGAGGCAGATCTTCTGAGTCCTAGCCCAAAGCTATGTTTCCTCTATCATGTTGCTTTTCAACCTACAGTCAAGTTTTTTTTTAGTGAGAGGTGAGTCAGATCCAAAGACTATCCCTGGATCACTACCAGTTAGGTAGATATGGAGGGTTAAGAACCCAACACATGGGGGAAAGGTCAAGTAAGATATCTGATAGTAGCATTTTAGAAACAAATGTAGGACCACTTCAGCGAAATGACCTGTGTATCGTGAGAGAGAGTATTCTGAGTTCTTCAAATGCACTAATCTATGGAATTAAAACAGTGGCTGTTCTTATTTAAATCCTTTTTCATTGTATCAAGCTTCCTTTGTGGTAATATTTCCTAGCTGTTTCTTGTTTTATTTTAAATATTCATGACATCAGTTGTGTTTAAGTCCTATGCTGTTATCTGAGACAAAATGTCAACATTTTTATGGCAAACTACCGTGTCCATTTCTTACAGTGGAGTTCCCGAGGAACCTGTTTGCCGTGGCTGACTGTCAGTCTCTGATTGACACCAATAAGAGCTTGGTAGTTCTCATTTCCCCTTTTAAGATGATACAAACAGTTCAATAGCCATCCAAGATCTATAGTGTTTTTCAGTCTGTACATAATTCATCATCTCAATTACTGTGGTTTATTATCTTCTAATTTTGGAATATTAGAACTTTTCCATCAGGGCAATAGAACATTCAGTTACTGTGGTTTTGCCCTTTCCTCTGGTGTTAGAGTCACACAGGACCCCAGGTTCCTTTTGGGCCCTGGAGGAGCCTCTTTATTTCCTGCCACAACTCTTCTTGTGGATTATTCTTTTCACTTTTTAGTGGGCCGTATGAACCGTAAGCTCTGGACTTTCCAAGATCTGTAATAGTTACATGCAGCAGAAAACAAGTTGTTGCCTCCAACTTATTGATTCTATTTTCAAAGTTGACTCAACCCTCACTTAGTTTTATGTCTTGTAATTTCTATTTCTGGCAGTGATGAAGAAAGAAGCAAACTTGCAGAGCCCAAACTGTGAATGTAAAGCTGACAGTAAAAAAAAAAAAAAAAAATCAAAAACACTTAAGAGGAGTTCTCTCTGAGGTACTGAGGTCAAAATTTGGCCATCTGGCAGTTAGGAATAGACATGTGTGAAGGCACGCCAGGCACCTGCTGAAGGCAGATCTGCAATAGCAAAGTCTTCAAAGGTTTGCTGGCTGTTTCTCAGCCATCGCATGGTTTTCATTTGTACCTTCTCTTATCGAGCACAATTTCTAAATGAGAATGGTTGCTTCACTTTAAGGACGTACAAATGACTTGCCCTCACCTGTCAAGCATGATCCTTGTATTTTACCAGGCCCATTATGAACGCAATCTTTCTGTCGAAAATTTGCATACCTCCTTTCTTGAAAAGTAATGACAGCAATTTCTTTCCCTCCGCTCACTTTCTGAGTGTCTCATTTAACAGCACCTGTGAAACCGACAGGCGCAGAGATGAGAAGTGAAAGAGAGCAGTTGATTAAATCATCATCAAGTCGGGCCTCAGAAAGTCAATTCTGCTTCCCGTCTGCAATGATATCCTTTTATCTTAAAGTAATGAGCTATGGCACTTTTGCATCGGGTAATGCGATAAGTTCTATTAGCATGTTCCATTTGCTTCACAAGCAAGGGCAAGTCATTTCAGCAAGCTCATATCACTGCAATCAAAGCAATTGGCTTCACAGGCAGAGAAGAAAGAGGAAAGGCTCAGGGTGATTTTTATGGATCACAACACAGTGGAAAAAATAGATTCTTGTATTATTTTAACCCGTAACATGCTTTGCTTCTTGTCCATCGGGATATTTTGATTTCATTAGCCTGTAAGTATCTGGAAGACTCAAATTCCAAGCTGAACTCTTGAGCTAAGACCAGGAGTTCTGAAAAAGAGGAAACTTTTCTTATACAGATACAGTGGCTAATGCAGTATTAAGCCCTGGCTTCATTAAACCCTGATTAGCTTCAACCTTTGCTGTTGACTTAGTCCACCGGTGTGAATACACATTTTTATTACTATTTACTATTACTTATTTTTTTTAAGTACTCAGCACTCAAGAGGATGATAAAAATGACATTGCACAGTGCAAACTGTTGTCAGTTGATTTCCTAAAAGTAAGGTTTGATTGTGTGTGTGGCCAACAGCTGCTTGGTGCCCGGTGTCCTGCCTTCTGTTAGGGCTCATTACCACCAGCAGCTGGTGGCCCAGTCAGTTGGAATGGGCTGCAGCTGGGAGGGGCCACAGCCCCTCAGGGATAAACAACTGAGCCAGCCAATGGGAGAGTCGATACCCTGCTGAGTCCCGCCCCCCTCTATAAGGGGAGGGCTGGGCTAGGCTGGTGGATGTCTGTTTTCAGCTTGCTTCAGTGCAGCTGCAGCAGGGAAAGTTGGCATCTCGGGCACAGGTAGAGCCTATTACTCACTTTGTTTATCATTTATTAGTAGCGGTGTTTTCTTCTCTCTCTGTGGTTTTATTAAACTGTTCTTCTTTCAACCCCTGGGGTCTTACCTTTTTTCTTCTTTCTGATTTTTCCTTCCTAACCCAGAGAGGGGGTGTGGAGGGGGTGGGGGAAGTGGTGGGTGAGCAACTGCATAGTGTTTAGCTGCCAGCAGAGGCTAAACCACAACACCTACTTAATACAGGGGATGCCTGATTTGTGGCAGGCACTTTCTGAACACACTGAGCTGAGTAACTGGTGGCATTGTTAGCTTTCTAATGGTACATCTGGAAAGTTCATTTAATCTTCCATTGACACTGGTGTGAGCATCATCCTGTTCTTTGGCAATGGCTTGATTTGGGCCTTAAGCACTTGTGAGCGATGGCACTATAAGGAAGCCATCAGTAGTGATAATCAGGGGACAGAAGTTGCACTTCTCCAAGAACTTGCCAGTTTCAGTTCAGTTTCCAGGGAGCAAAGGAAAATGTGTTTCTTACAGGTCTGGTTTCTCCTCATCCTTCTCTGGGGCTGTGCCCGGAGGTGCCTGAGGATGTCAGCGGCATGTTTCCCTCGGGTGAAACCAAGCCCCAGGCAGACAGCCAGGACAGAGGGCTGCAGCTCTGTCCCTGGCAGCCCTCAGGCAGGCTTTGTGCTCCTGCAGGCCCTGCTGCCTCCCCAGCCACTCATAGGAAGCCTCCCAGTCCATCCCAGTCAGGCATAGCTACGAACCTTCCCCATCAAGTGTTCTCCCTGGCAATACAGGGATCAACTTTGCTTTACAAGTAAGATCCCCATGGCCTACTGGGAGCATGTAGACCACCCAACAGTTGCCAAGGACATATACATGTCCTATATAAAGGTAAGGGTTTTATTATGGATAGTAATGGAATCTGGCTGTTTCATTTTAATAGTCAAAATACAATTCTTTTCTCTCAAACCATTGTTTTGTTGATGGTGGAGCTAGAAGGAGCTGCTAATTGTGTCATCTTGCTGTATTCAACTATCGTAAAAGTCTTGGGAATGACAAACTTAAGAGTTATAGCAGATAGTGGTTCTAAGTTCTGAATATTTTTCCTCTAAGGAACCAAGATAACTTTAAATGTCCAAACCCGATACATTTTATCTGAAGTGAAGTAGTTTGGATAAAATGGAATTCAGACTAAAGGTTAACATTGCAATCTTTTGTCCAGACTAAGGTAATTCGTGTAAAATGGGACTTTTCTGTGAATAATCTGTAATTTTAGCTTTTGAGAAAGCAGACCTTAAACTTTGCAGACCATCTCTGTTTCAGAGTCATTCCTTACACTGAATCACTGTGGATAATGGTGAAGAATTGCTAAGCAGACTGTGATGTTAACCAATTTGCAAGATGCTATATATAAGATTCTTTGGCAAGGAGCTCCATGCTGAATGTTACTTGCAGGCAAAGTCAGGGATAGGAGAGAAAAAAAAGTGAAATTCTTGCTCTTAGTTTCTTTGTGACTCTGCCTGTCTCCCATTTCATCAATTAGAAAATTGCCCATTTATTCCCTGCCTGTGTCTCCTTTCATCTAGGAGATGGGGTTTTTTTCTCCTTTTTTCTTGGAAGCAAAGGTCTAATTGTATAGCTAAAATATCATCTTTGCCCTTTCCAGGGCTGTCAGTTTGTCATTGGTGGATAGATGGACAAGAATATTGTAAATGTCAGTGTGAACATGGCTGAGGTCTGGGTTTTCCCTCATTTTCTTCAGATTTCTTTTCAGCAGACAGATGAGTAGAATCACTTTGTTCAGCGCCGGCGTTTCAGCAGCACTGACTCCTTTGGTGGCAATGATAAATGGATCCAAGATATGAAATAGCTGTTCCAGCAAAGTCCATTGAGCAGAATAGAGAACAATGCCCTCCTCAATGTCATTGTACATGATATATTCAATGATTGCCACTTTTTGCACAAGAATGTGTTCAATCAGCAAGGTACATAGAAATCCATAGTGTTGCTTCAGCCTGAATGAGCTGGTGAGGTGGCACAGACCTTTACTCAGCTTGATTTGGACCAAGCTCTCTCAAGCTATTAAAATGGGCTTAAATTATAGTGGTAACCTCATAGGGTGTCTGAGTTTTGAAATGTGGCATTGGGATCAGTCTCATTCTGCAGGTGCTGTGTATTTTAACCTGTGCTCTCCCCAGCAAGGGCAGGTGATTTGGGAGATACAGCTATCTTTAGCCCAATCCTCAGTTTTCCTTTTCTTCTACAAAGCACAGCAGCAATTAAACCTCAAATGGGAATTGGGAAGTTCTTTTTCCACTTCCCACTGCAGTTATATATGTGCACCCTCCGTGTCGCAGGGAATGCACCCTGTGCCTTCACAACCTGGACCGATAGCAGGAATTTAGAAGGCTTAAGCTGGGGCAGAAAGAGGAGCTTTGCTGGTACGAAGACCTTAGGAGTTTGTCTGTTGCCTCCTCACCTGGGGTTGATTTTTATCAATAACTATTTGAATTTTAACGCGTGTGAAAGTCCAGGTTTGTGCGTTACTGATTCTGAGTGATTAGTTGCAGAAATGCTGCAAAAGGAAGCTGGAGAGCTTAGTGCTCGTCTGACGTGGTGGCTGGGAGCCTGCGCACCTTGGTTATTAAAGGAGCTCGAACAGTTGAAGGGATAACTGTGGCCCCTTTGAGCACATCATTGTTAGTATGGTCTCGTTATTGCCCCTCATTATAAAGACATTTGGAGCAACCTTAACGTTTCCGTATGTCCTTTAAGTATTTTCTCCGTGGAGCTTATTTTGAGCGAGCTTTATATGTCCCTTGCTTTGGATGTGGTTCGTAGTGCTATAGGTCCTTTGGGAAAACTGTTAATGGTCCCTTCTGCCCAGTACAAGACTTTCAAAAGCATAAAATAGCCATTTTGAGGAATCTTTCCTCTGAGGGCCCCATCAGGCTGAGGTTAGAGAAGATGTCACGGCATTTTGTGCCATGCTCATTTGAAAACTTGGCCGTACGTGGGAGCTGTGGGTGCTCGGGAGTTTTGCTAATCTGGCTTTCATTTCAGTGCCTGAATGAGAGCAAAGGGCTGGCTGGTTGGGTAGGTTTTTGATAATGTAGGCCAGCTTTTGGGAATTTGGCTCTGGGCTCTTCTCAAGCCTGGCCCCGGGTGACTGTAATCAGTCATGACTTGTGTTCAGTGTGGAGATCCTAAGCGCCTTGAGCCTGAGAATTGGAGAAAGAAGCCTCTGCTTCTTCAGGTGTATAATGTGTCTGCTGCCTCTTTGTCCTGATCTGTCACATTATCACTCACAGCTTCCAGGGGAGCTAGTGGCAGTTATCCAAAAAGCAGGTCATGCTATCTCTGAATGATATTTTGGATTCCCCTATATTTGCAGAATATTCTAATGCAGTGTGTGCACAGAGCCCTGGTTTCCTGAAACAAGACATGGGAGAACACTGAAAAATTACCTGTTAGTAATAGGCACAGCGTACTGAAAGTCAGCCTGAAGCAGAAGGCCAGTACAAAGCATTTGCATCACTCCAATTCCAAAACAGGCTGGTGAGCTGAGAACCACAAAGCACTTAAATCACTTTACTTCTTCCTGTGGCCCTAGGAGATGGAGAAATGCTACAGGAATTGAGCAAGCAGTGCAGACACAAGTCATCAAATTGACCAGTTATTCTGAATAATAAACTTCACAGTTGCCAGCTTTGGTTTCCAAAACCTGCTCTCCAGAAATGGCTAGTGGTACACCTGCAGAAAATGGAAACACCTTGTGCTTTGGCACTTCTGGGAAGAAGACATCCAAAACTCTAAATGAGCACGTCAGATCAAAGGCCACGGGGGAATGTGTGTGCAAGTGCAACATCCAGAGTGCCTGAACAGCAGAGTAGTCTCGGGCATGGGAAGAACATACAGTTGCTCCAGTTTAGTTTCCACCCAGAGTAGCAAATGTGGCTGTGCAAAATGTGCACGTGCAATGCATATGCCCACCCACGTATACCCACTGCGTGTGACGAGAACCCCAGTGCATTGCATAGAGCCCTTTCCTCCTGTCCCTCCTGTTTGTTCTTTCATGCAGCTTGTCCATAAAACTCTGTTCTTGGAACAGGACAGCACTGCTGGATGCTGGGTCTCCTTCCTTTGCGCCTCTCCAACAAAACCTCTTTATGAGTGAAATAGATGCCTTGTGTGCGCAGGACTCCTGGCATTTTACGAAGTGTATCTGGAGCCAGGCTGGGCAAACGTTAGGAGCTGTTTGCTGAGTGCGGTTATTGCCTTTGCATAATTTATGAGCTGGAGGGGTTTGACCATCATTCGTCTCTGCCAGAGGCTGGCACTGAGGGCTCTGGAGGATGGAGCTGTAAATTGGATGGTGCGCTCCTGCTGAGCTCACAGCAAAGTCCTCAGGTCAGTATGGGAATTTAATACCAGGAATGGAACTGTTTTCTCAGAGTGCCATGTGGGCCTCCGTGCAGCAGAGGCTTTTTTGGCAGCTGCAGTGACTGGCCAAATCGCGAAGCTGTCAGTCACCGGGCATGTTGCGAAGGGAGCCTGAGCATTTTTAATCGGCTTGGCATCCGTGCTGCTTCCATAATGGACACCAGTAGGTCTCAGTCCTTCGCCATATGCTTAACTCTGGAGACAAGGTGCTTCTGGGTATAGCAGTAATTATTTGATGTGGAATTAAGCGGACCTTGAAATTAGAACTGGACTATCGGAAAGCAGGAGGCTTAACACTTTGATGGAAATAACTTCCCACCGACACCGCTCCGTGCGCTTTCTCTGCAGATTGACTCGGATGCGGGTAACTGTTTTGCTGGCAAATTCGGACGTCACTGCTGGCCGGTGCTTTTCTCCCCAAGTACCTCCACGCTACAAAAAAAACACAAAACCCTGAGCTCTTTCCAAGGTTATGAGTTGGGAAATACTTAATCCACAGTCGGGGAGAGTTTCCTTAAACCAAATAAAAAGTGGTGGAGGAAAGAGGGGCTGCAAAGTGCTGTGACCACTACAGGGTGACAGGGCACGTGAGCATGTGCCCCAGCAGCAGGAGCGGATAGGGTGCGAAAACTCACTGGACCCTGCTGCTAGGAGGGAATCATCCTTGCTGGGTTATATATCTGCTTTTACCCCCTTTCTTTCTCCTTTTGGGTTCAGGTATTACAATCGGGACTTGGGAGTATTTTTGGAGCGTAGGCGGAGAACACAAATGAGGCAGTTCCTTCGGCGCTCCCTGTTTTGAAGTAGATGTGTCATATATTATATTGCATCCTAACATACAGAACACAGGGAACTCAGAACCACTGGGTCCTCCTGGCTGTAACCAAGCCATGCAAGAAAGTGTGGTAGCCCAAAAACTGATTTTTTCCAACCTCTGTAAAATGGAGGTAGTGAATGGGCAATTTTTGTGACGTGCTGTGATTTTCACGGGTGAAAATCCCTGTGCGTGTTCGGTTTCTGTAAATGTAGGGCCTTGCTTTGCAAACACACTTACCTCTGCTTACCAAAATCTCATACATATCATCACAGTGAAGTCACATTGCATAGTATTTACAGGGTGAGGGTATGAGTGCTTTATATAAATACCATCATGTTCAACAAGTGTGCAGTTTTCCTTTTGTCAGTTAAGGACGCTCTCTTCATTAACCTGATCATTGTGTTGGGATTCCAAAAAATTCAAGCTAAAACTGTCTTGTATCTTCACGTTCCCCCTCGTTTGTTTGTTACCAGAGTATTTAGCTGCAACTAGTGCTATATCAATAATTTCAGTTAAATAATTTTCACTTCCATTTCTGTTTGGAATTATCTGAAAGCAGATTGAAATTTTATCTAATCTTTGCTCCATTTGAAAAATACATTGAAATAGATCTTAGCTTTAACTTGTTAATATGCAGCTCACTGGTGTGGGGAAGGCACCTTTTCACCCCCTGTACCAATGCAGACGAGGAAAAAGCTAGTGAAACAGAAAAGTCATCTTCTCTGTGTTCTTTAATTATGACTTGATTTGTGCAAATCAAATACATACGTTTGTGGGTGTACTTGGCTATGTCTATTCACATCCCACTGTATGGTTAACCTTTGGAATTCACAAAGTAGAACTAATTTCAAAGCAATTGGGTTGTCTTAGGGAAGGACTCAAAGATGCGTTAAACAGGATACAAATGCGTGAAGGGCTTAACTGACTGCTGTAACAACATCACAGTCAGCTAGTCCTTCATTTGGCAAAGCCTGGTTCTCCTGTCTGGTGATGTTACACTTTCTTTGGAAACATCTGCCGCTAGATCTGCAGAGGTACGAGTTCATCCTTGAGTGATACAGACAATTCGGTCCTCTAGAAGCTAAAATTGTAGTTTAGAAAACACAGCCAAAACCAGGAGGAGGAGTTTTTGCTCATTCTTCTGCTGTAGAGGTAGCCAAGTGTGACCACTCCAGAGTCACCCAGAATTGGATGGGGTGAATCAAATGTGTGTCTGAGAGGAGCAGCTAGGTGTGAGTTGCTTGGTCCTTACAGCCCTATTTCCAGCACGGGTTTTGTACTTGTACCAAACGTAAGCATGTTTTGGGTTTGTAATGCTTATCTCTACTGAAGCTAGATTCACCTAGTACTGCTGTTTTTCTACGATAATAGAAGTTACTAGAAAATCAAGCAATGGCACTTGACAAATATCAAGACCCTCTACTGTTACTGTTCAGCATTTTATAGTAATCTAAGTGCTTACTCTGATACCTGGGTTACTCTTGATTATAGGGAGCTTCCATGAATCAATTAATTTGTCACATTCTTGCTTCCATTGTGATCTCTCAATTCTTTAGCTCAGCAGCAGTAAGCAAAGACAGAGGGTGAACCTCCAAGTAGTCCTGGAAAATGGTAACCTTGGAAATGTTTCTCTTCTGGGACAGGCAAACCTAAGCTGTTTCCATACCATCCTATCTGAGGAGCCTCTGAAGCTGTATTGACAGGCTTTGTAGAGAAATACCGTCCATCATATGAAAAGAAACCAATCCTCTAACACTGTTTTCCTTCATCCCTCATCTGTTTTTGGAGCCCAAACATGCTCATGCATCATCAGCCCCTGTGATGTGAATTAAAGTAACAGAGGGCATTGCCAATGGTTTTTGTTGTTTTCAGTGCAAAGTATCATCTGCAGCAACAGTGTGGGGGGAAAATTCCCTACTGTGCAGTAATTGAGCTTTTATCCTAAAGGTACCAGATCTGATGCTGTAGGATTTGCGAGTGTTTCAGCCATCTTGTTCATAGAAAGCTTTCCTGGTTTTGCTGAAGCAAGTCTCTCTTACCTGTTTTTTTTCTTTTTGTGTTTCAGTGTGACAGCGACAGTGATCAAGAAGAAAAGGTAAGAAAGGAAATCATTATGGCAACAACAATAGTTTTTTTGATTTTTTGGACTCACTTGTTCCTCTTATTCTGTTATTTATTCAAAGTTTCTTTTTGGATCGATCCAAGTTGTCTCTGCACAAAGAAAAGACTTTGTTTCCTTTAATTTAATTTTGGAATAGACCTCCAAGGAAAGAGAATTCTAATATTTTGGAGGCTGCACAACTCATCTTCAAGCACATTGATGCCACGGTTTGTGGGGGTTGTTTATGGACACCAGTCTCACTACCAACCCATTCTGCGGCTGCATTTTCCCTTGGGAAGTTCTAACAGCAACCGAATACGTTTGTAACCCTCACATTTGCACTTTTTAAGTTATTTAACCACTGTTATTGCCCATTTTGCTTCTCTGCAGTCAAGGGTGGCAGGGGTGAAGTGGTTGATACACATATCTGGTTTTTTAGAAGCAACATTTGGAAACGGTACATGAAGTCAAGTGACACAACTTGCTGATAGTTATCTCTAACTTTTGGGTTCTAAGTGGGGAAAACGGAATAATGTCATGCTGAAAAAGTCAGGCACTGATCTCTAATGTAATTTATTGTTTAGAAGACTGATAGTAATGAAGAACTAGTCCTCACACTGATGCACACTTTTATGCCTTATGTTGTGAACAGCCTAACATCTACTTTCCTTCTTTGGCAAAGGTGAAATAATCATTGCAGAAAAACTCGTCTAATTTCTTTATTTCCAGGTTGGATTTTGTGATTTTCATTTGTATGTTGAGCCTTAAGGGATATTTTGATAATGTAATCACTCTTGCCTCCTCTTTCAGTGGATAAATTGGGGGATGGAAGCTGGGGGAGGGTAACATAAACTATCATTCATACAATAACATTGAAGAGTTTCAGGAGTGGTTCTGTTAACTAGCTCCAAGTCAAGCCAAGAAGAGAGATGACTGTGCTGGTATGCGACTTACATAACAGAAAAGAACAAAATTATTCTAAACTCTACAAAGAAACAACAAATACAAAAATCACCTTTCATGAATTTAATCGGTTTTCTACCGGATTTGTGCAGCAGGAAGCAAAAGAAGTTTTGAAACCATTCTGTATGTAACCGCCAAAGCTTCGCCCTTCGGCTCTTTCAGTAATTTCCCAAGTAGAGATTTTTTTTTCTTCATGTTTCTTAATAATTTACTAACTATGTTAAAGAACCACTGTTTACTTTGAACTGCAGTGATTTCCCTTTCATAAGGGAACTAATCACTGGAGTTAATCAGTGTGACAACAGAAAGAGGAGGTTTTGTTGGGTTTTTGCACAGAATATTAACCTGCACTTTCAGATATGAATTTTTAATGCATTACCATTACATACCATCCTGTGAAGTGATTATTCATTTTCAGGATCTTCCTTATGCAGTGGAAGATGATAAACTGAATTTGAGCTCCTGTGTTTATGGCACCCAGAGCTAGAAGTGTAATTTCCTGCGGGTGCTGCATTTACAGAGCTAAACCTCCACAGCAGATTTCTCTTACAGCACTCCAATGTAAAAAGGCAGAGGGGGCAGCTTTTCTGGGGGGTGGTGGTGTGCTGGTTTGGGATAGTTTCCCCAGCAAAAGAGAGACTCAAGATCATACTTGACACAGAATATCCCAGTACTTGTGCAGGAAGGATTTAAAATCCAGATGTGTATTTCAGCTCTGTGATCTATATTTTGTCTTCCCCCCCACTAATGAAATTAGATTAAGTGCAGATCCAAATATCCCTAATAATTCAGTGCTTTTCAAATCCCAGTGCCAAACCCAGCTTTGAGTTTTATAACTCGGGCCCAAATCTAAAAGACGACAGCTAACTCTGGCATATTTATTCAGCCTGTGCTGGCAGCCTAGGCAAAGATCTAAAGGCCTTGTTCTGCTGTTAATTTGAATTCAGCATATGTAGCCTGTTATAAAATGCGAGACATCATCATTTGAGCAGGTCAAGCATATTCAGATGAAGACAAATGGTGCTTATTTGATTTTCTTAAAATCAGGAAATGAAAAAAGTGCTCTCTGGAGAAATCATGTTCTGCCTGACTTAGATGATAGACCAAGGCATGTACCCCAGATAAGAACAGGCGCTCGTCTTGCGGTTTTTATCTCTGAAGGACGGTCGGGACTGTCAGCTCGCTGACATGTGCATTATCCATGTCATTTTAAACAAAGTGACCTGTAGAAAAGTGCACTCTGCCGTGACATGATAATGGGCTGTTGGATGACAGGTAAAGTACACACTATAAAGGAGGCTGTGCGTTATTCCTTTGTTTAACTGACAAGTAGAAACTTCTTTTCTTCAGACGGGCAGGATCTTTTAGATCTCTTTCAATAGGACACAGAAGATTTTTTTGAATTCCTGCTTTAAATAAAATAACATTTTTAGGACCAAGAAATCCTTTGAGCAAAATGCACTGGGAGAAGTGAGGGTGCCAGACCTCTGTGCAAGAGGTTGATCGTTTCATAAATAGCGCTCAGCATCCTCGGTTTTCATTAATAACCATAGGAGCTGAGGGCACTGTGTAGAATTAGAAGTTTTAAGATCCTTGACCCAAATGTCTTGTATCATGAGGAGGGTATTAGCCTCCTGGAGCCGTTCTAGTAGCGAGTTGTCAAGTTGCTCTTGGTTGGTCCTAGGACAGTGTACTCAGGGCTGTGGAGTTATTCTCCTCCCACCAGAAACATCTTTGCCTGAAATGTTCCTGGGAGGGGGAGATCTACTTTTCTTTCAGACTGTCTCTTGCAGATTTTGATACTGTGAAGTATACAGAGTATATGGTGTATTGCTGCAGATGAATTCTGTACTTGCTGTTTGAAAAGTGGAAACAATTTTGCTTCATTTAGGATTTTCGAGGGCAAAACTACAGTGATCTTTCAGGGTGCCTGGAAGATCTACGAGAGGTTGAAGTAATGCAAGACAGGTACATATTTCTCCTAGAAAGAATACGACCCGGAATCTAGAAAGATAGGCCAGTGCCTTTGAATAAAAAATGGCAGAGGGGTATGATGAAAGGTGTGTGACAGATCGAGGCAGCTGAAGGACGAGTCAGTTCAAGCATGACTAGATGGACCAGAGTGAAGCAGGAGAATGCAGGAAAGAGCGGGACCTGGGAAGCTGAGAAGCAGATGAGTAGGGAGCGGTGACAGAGTACGAAAAGTAATGTCTCCTGGGCTGTTAGTATTATTTTTGCCCCACTAGAATATGTATCTATCAGGCTGTGTAAATCATGGTTGATATCTGATCTCTATTAGGTGATGGCTGTGTCTCCAATCTATCTTCCCTAGCCTTTAATTGGGAGCCGACAGACAGTCACTTTCTGTCTGTGTCTGCCCTCAAATGAGACATTTCTCCAGAGATTTCTCTGGAAGAAGAAACAAGGATATTTAATTGAAAAATGATGCAGCCCCTGCTTAGCAGTACTGTAGCTAAGGCTGTGTCAGCATCTCAATTTTAAATGACATGTTTTGGGTGGATAATTTATCTATTTATATAGATTCATGCTCCTTCGTTCCAGTTTGGCACACAGTACTGGACTGGAGCATTCAAAGGAAGCATTTCACTCTCCTGTTGCTAAAAAACCTGAAGAGGTAGCAAGTATGTCTGTAGAGGGAGAGTTTATCTGGAAGACTTGGAATGTGAAGCACTAATTCTTAGAGAGATGTCATTTTCCATTCTGGGATCCTTTCAGCAAATGCTGCTGGGATTTCTTACTGAATCAAAAAAAAGTACTGATCCCAGGGGAGCTCAGATTTTCTCCATTAAAAAGTCTGTCAGTCTTACTCTTTGAGCAGGTCTCCAGAGCTGATAATCTAAAATTAGGGCAAGCTATTGCACAGCTGACAAATTTAAGTGCGACTGTATTATCTTCTGATATCTAGATAGATCTTTTTTACCCGTGGTAATTAATACACCATTAAAAACCTAAGTGCAAACACACAGTTTATCTTCTGAAAGTAAAAAGAACTTCTGTTTTGAAAAGACTCACTAACAGCTTTGATAAGGAAGTCAAGTGCTAAAGATGAGGTAAGGAGTAAGGTCCCATATGTTTTTTGCCATCTCTACTGTTTCCTCTCGCCACTCTGTTTAATTAGATTGATTTTAAAATTAAGGCTCAATCTGAGGCACTTAGGTGATTTTTTGCTTCTTAGGAAAATATTTCATTGATCAAGGGGGAATGCTTTGCAATGTACACGGAGTGTTCAAGAGCCCCGGTTCTTGCTTGGGTTTTATCCAACTTTGATAGGATAACTTGGAAAAAAAAAAAATTGCTGCAATTGATGACTTAATTCTGTGTGTATCTGTGTAGTACCCAATCAGTTTTCTCTCGATGAGGCTCTTGAATCCCATTAAAATGTATTCTTCCAGGGCCCAGCAGCAAATGGCTCGTTACAGATGCAGCCCGAGCACTGCTGAGTGTTCCTTCTGAACCTGCCTTTGCTTCGGGTGGGCCTGACGTTAGATGCAAAGGTAGGAAAGAGGTTGATCAAACTGGTGGCTTAATTTCCAAAGCGTTGACATGTGGTCTGAGGGGGAGAAGAATAAATCTTACCCCGGCTTGGGAGGGGATTGGGAAGGGGGTTGTGTTTACTTGAGAAGCCTGTGCTGGTGGGAGTGTGTTGCTTGTGAGACTTCTTCCGCCCCCCCCCCACTTTGAAGAGAAAAATAATATGCCACTGAAAGCACCATGAGATCAGAAGAATGGTGTTTGTTGCATCAGAATGTTTTTTATTGATAATGCAAATACATTTGATTTCATATAAACCAGCTAGAACCTAAGTTTATGGCATGGAGAATAAGTCACTCTGGTATGCTGGGATCCAAGGAAGGGTTATTCGTGTTTATCTGTACACACACAGAAGTTACATACCCGCACCCTGTGGATGTTTCTAAAGTGCTTTTGGACGAGTATTTTGTGTCTTGCCTTTGGAGAGAGACTTGGGATTAGTGTTTTGGCAGACGTGAATCACCGAGTTTCGTACGTAGACTGTATTTCAGTGTTTGGTAGTTAAATATCCATACATACAAGTGTTTATGTGCTTGTGTGGTTTGTGATTTCTAGAGGAAAACTTCAAAATATAAAGTGTGCCCTGTCCAGTCCAGTAAGAACCTGAGAAATTAATGTATAGCCTTAGAATGTGTGGGACATTCCCCACCTCTCCCAGCTGGGGACAGAAACCACTGAAAAGGAGCTTCTGTGGGGCTGCATGGTCCTGAGGTTCAGGAAGGGGGGGACTGATGGCAGTACAAGGGTGGACTTGTGTGTGGGAGCTCCAGGAGGAGTTCGTGGTGGGAGCCTTCTCCCCCCAGACTGCACCTCCGTGGTGGTGTTGGCAGGTTACAGCTGGTAGAAAAAGGCTGAGGAGCTGTCAGGCCCATTCAGCCCCTCACCCTGAGCTGGGACACACTGTGCTGCTCCTGGAAAGGATTATTTATGAGAATAAGAGGGTGCTGAATTCTTGAAAGAAAGTCCTTGGATGGTAGGTACCAAGGTGTTTAGCAAACAAGGCTCGGTGGGGAAATGGTGTCTGAGAACATAATTTTAAGCAATTACTTCAGGTCATGGGATACTAATACCTTACTGTTTGGCATCTATTTATTTTGGCTAAGGATAGGATTAGAGAAATAGTTTCTCAGCATTACTCCTAAAACTGTTTCTGCAAGGCAGGATGTTTCCCATCAGTGCGATTTATACTGCATATTTGTACAGGTGTTGTCTTTTTAACTGTGGAAAATGCAGCACCTTAAACTTGCCCCGAGGGTGAAAGATCACCCAGACTTTATATGCCAGCAATGCTCAGGTAATCATGAAGTATTTCTTACTGTTTAAAGCCCATTAGGAGGAGGGGTAAGGATCCTTTTTATTCATTTGATGTGCCACATAGAGGGTCCCTACAGCTAGAGTGGTAATAAAATCGGAGCCAAGCGTGTTCGTAGTAAAAGATGATGCGTTTGCCACTAAGGGGAGCGAACACGTTGTTTACAGGCGTGGGTACGTGCTCTTCAGGCCGGCTGTGCCATGGCACATTCAGCCCGGGATTTGTCCTGTCCTTTATCATCTTTGTCACTCGGCAGCATGTTGTCGTAGGTAACGTATCGCTCCTCGCTCCCCTACCCTCTCCCCCTTCCCCTGCCCGGCTCCCCTTTCCTTTTTTTTTGTACCCATTTCGTGTAGAAAATTTGTATTTACTTTGGGAGTGTAATTTGTTCCTCATGGATAATGTGACCCTTAGCGGAGCTGGATCATGGGTTAGTTGAAGTGATATTTTCCGCTAATGGTAGTCGTACATCATTGCTGTCAGCTCGGGTTAGGAGGCAAGCACATTACAGCTCCATTTTACCTCTGCAGGCATCTGGGATTATTTGCCATAACTGAGTATGACATGACCACACTACAGAGTGCATTAAAATTTTACTAGCTTCTCAGGCAAGTTCCTTGGCTCCAGCCTGCCTTCAGGCAGGCGTAATGATGGATACCTCTAAGGTCCTGACTTCCTGCACCAAGGATACTCAATGTCAATGGCCCAAACAGGTTTTGCTCTCCCCAGGGCTTTAGACCATCTTCTGGCAGTTGAGTAAACAATCAAGAATTGAGACACAGGGAGGCTGGCAGAGATGCCCCCGAACGCACCTCCCGTGGCACGCAGTGCTTTGCAGGCTCTGACGCTATCCCATCAGTATCTTAAAATACCTCTCAACCATCACGTTTTTAAAAATAATCATTTGCAAGCTGGCTTGTGTGGATAAAAATAAAATCATTGTATGAAAATTAAAATTAATAGCAAAAATGTCGACGATTGTGGAATGATAGGTATTAAATGCATGTAAGTACCAGGCGTGGACTCTGATGCATAACCACTACATAATGTGCAAAGACACCGAGTGTTGCTCGTGGTTCTAGGTTCATGTTACACTCTATTTATCCTTTATGCATATGTGCAGATTCATATATACAACTGAAGCAGTACACACCCATATTTATTATTTGAAATTTTTATTAGTTTTGTATCAGCAATTACTGTTGTATAGGATCGTGGAGTATCAGCTATAGCATATATACATGTGTATTATTTTGCAGTATGTGTTTTTATGTATGCATGTGCATACTATGAAAATAATATACATTATTTTCATTGAGCATATCTTTATGTAGATGTACGTTATTTACAACATATCTGTTTATATATGTTGACACTCAAAATTAGAGGTGTAGCTATACAGAGAAATGTGTGTCAAGGAAACTTAGGGGAGAGATTAAATTGAATATCGTAGTAGATTTAAATGCTTCTTGAAAAAACATAATATATACCCCAAGATAATTTTATTGCAGCCTCCTAGTGGTTTTATAAATATCTACAGTACACGTATGTGCTGCCCACAAGCTCTCCTCCCACAGCGGCACTAATATCTATAATACTTTCAGGCAAAAGCTACATAATTATAGTGAGTATTTCTGTAAGGTAAGTAGGTGTTGGGTGTTTGAAATACTAGAAGTTGTTCTCTTCTGACTTCGTTCCTATTTTGTGTGAATTAGCAGATGGAGAAAGAATGGAAAAAAAAAAAAAAACAAAAAAAAAACCCAAACAACAACAACAAACTCAACAAACCTTGGTTTTGTTTATTTAGCTTTTTTATTTTGCTGTTTCATTGCATTTGTAGTTGACAGGTGAGAAAAGCGATAGGGCTTATCAGCTTGTATGCTTCTCAGTTGAAGATTGTCTGGGTTCTAAGTACCCCAATGTCCCTCTGTCCATCTTTCCTCACGCTGTGGGAGGTGCACTCTGCTTTTTCTGTTGTTTCATCTAGGGCAGAGTTTTGGGACATGATACTGATTTAGACAACTTGATATCTTGTTTTGGTTATAATGCATTCCTGGCAATAAATCTTCCTATCTTTATTGCAAAACTTAGAGCCAAACTTCACTAGGCCCAAGAGTTTTATCTTTGTATAGACTGTAGGATTTGATTCTCTGCAGGGGAGGAGAGAGGAAGAAGAGATTAAAGATTAAAGCTGATGATGTGCTCAGTGCTATACAAGAAACAGGAGAGACAGTTTCAGACATCTCTAAGGATAACATGCAAATTCCTAAAGCCTTCCCGGCAGCTTAGATCGCAATAAGAAACACATTTCAAATAATAGATATTTTTGCTTGTTCGCATTTTACTGTTACATCTGTTGTTTCTAGTTTTTATATGTAGCAAAACTTTTATCAAAGTAGTTCTGTGAAGGTTGTTAGAGCATGTGGCAGTGCCAGGCAAGATTTCATTTTCAGGGTGCCACTGATGCAGAAGCAAAATCCCAGTGTGGATTTCTGATCTCGCACGTAACAAGAATTGTAGTTTCAAGTCAGTGAAGAAATAAGCGTGTGTCTGAGGGTGCACACAATGTAGGTGCCCACACGTGCTCTCCTTATCTCAGAAATCCAGCCTTTGGAAAAATGTTATCTTGGGCAATGTGGATTTTAAACTTAATTTAGAGTGTTTCAGCTGAGATACTTTCTTAAGAAATCTGCAAGATGAGTCTTTTACTTTGCATAAGTGCTTGTAAACCTTCCACAGGAAAATACGATCAGCTATTCTGAAAGGAAATCTATGTACTGAAACACGCTGGCACGGTTCTCGGGATCAATACATCTGTATATAGTTATTTGTTGATTAGATATATGCTTTATATGTGTGTTTGGGAGTAGGTATTAATGAGCGCGCACGTTTGGTATGTTTATGGAGACAGACAGAAATTCAATCTGTGGATCTTGGAGTTTGGCCATGTCCAAACATATCTAGATTATAAGAAGTGTTTCTTTAAGGGCTGTATGTTGCTCTATGTTCTTCAAGTATAATATTCATATACGCTTTATGCTATTGGATAACATCTGTTTTTCATAACAAATCAGATTTTATAATCATGTACGAGGCATGCTTCCCATTCTTGAATGGCTGTTCTCACATTTCCTTGAAGAGGAAAAAAAAAAGTCTTAGGCTTGAGAACTGAGAAGGTGAGACATTTCTTTGGAGGTTTCTTTAGAAAGAGAAGAAAAAAAATATATATATTGAAGTTATGGTAATTATTTCATGTTTTTAAGAGTCTTGGAGGCCACAACACATGTAACCATCTCAGGTTTCTCATAAACATGTCCAAGGACAGGCTGAAAACAAGGAGACAGGAAATTAAATGCATGCACCGATGAATTGAGGAGGATTCCAGCAAGTAGTGCTTTGGTTTCCGCATATTTCTCTCCATCTGGCTCAGCACTAATAAGGGTATTGTGGACTTGGAAGTGGTAAAGTACAGCTACTGTGTATCTTGGATTCCAGCAATTCCCTAAACAGGGTAGAAGTGAAGAGGCTTAACACATGGCTTGAATTAGGGTTGGGCCTACAGGTACCAGCAGAGTGTGGATCTTTCTGGACTTCAGTCTTTCTGTTAATCCAGTGGAGGTTTTGCATAACCTCTTTCTCCCTCGTCCCTCGCTGTACCTACAGACAAGATAACACCTTCTCTGAAAGCCTCTTTGCCTGCACCTTGCTGTGTCACCACTGAATGAACCCCTGGTTCGGCCATACTGGGCTTTAGTGCGAGACCTCAGGTTATCTACTTCCCATAGAGATATTTTGAGAGTCGAGGAGTTGTAGTTTTAAGAAAAGCAGATGTGCAAACAATGAGTTATAAACCCTTTGCTGTAGCTGGTGTGGTGGTAGGTAGCTCCACAGGTGTGTTCTGAGCACCTCTGAAGGACACCAATGCACATGAAAATAGGAGAAGGTGAAAAACATGTTGTTTACAACTTCTGCCTGGCTGGGTTCTCCTAGGCTCTCGGTGTATGCACACCATGATCCTCACCACTCGTCTTCACACTGAGAGCTACTGGCGAGAGCTGCAAAATGTGGAAGAAATGGCTTAAGGCAAACCTGGCGTGCTTTGCTTTGGAAGTGAGAGTCAAATTGTGTGCAGTGAGCCTTGCAAGCCTTTTTCTCAACTCTGTTGAAAGTCCAGGAGTTACAAAGATGCCTGTTTTGTAATTTTCATCTGATAAGAAGCAGCAAGATGACCTTTTAAAACTTTCTTGGTCTTTCGAATTCGTGCCAGTATCTCTTCTTAAAATGCACCACTGAATTTCTGAGCTTTGCAGGCCGTCTCAACATCACATTTAAGCTGACTCTGGACAGTCAGATAATATTAAACAAGGTTGTTCATTCATAACAAAAGCATCCTAATTGAGTTACATTATTACATTAACTGTAGCAATCAGATTGAACCAAATCACTGAGTGATAATGTCATTTTCCAGGGTATCATTTGTAGAAACCAGTTGTGCTGGAAGAGGCAGTAACTTACTTAATCCTGCAGAGTTTATGGTGATTTACGTGTCATATCGAATTCCTTACTTTCAGAGAAAACCAAGCAGTTAATGCATGGCTGAGGATGGGCACTAAGTTAGGAATTTAGAAACATTTAGCAGATCCCAAACAAACTGAAGAATGAGTGGTAGTCTCTAATAACCTCAGATAAAGGGGCTGTTCTAGCAATGGGTAAGATGCGCGGCGTTTGCAAATTGTTAACCTCTGGCAACACGTTAGTGGTACTGTTTGGTTTAGAGGGTTGATAGATGGCTGCTTTATTGGTTCCGAGTTGCCCATGGAGGGCAAATTCTCAGCCAGAGGCAGGGGAGGAGAATAGAGAAGTGAATTTTGGACTGTACGTGCCGATTGTTTACATGTAACCTCATTTAGAAAACTTAGTTTCTGTCGGCATTTTTATGTGCCAGCAGGACTTGGTGGGGGTTCTTGTTCATGCATTTACAGGTTTTTTTGTCTTTGTTTTGATTTGCAAAATCTGGGTGACTATAGAGAGAGGAGTTGAATCTGCTGCTTTAAAGCAGAGGAATAAGATTTGGGATAGGACAGGGTCAGCCCCAGTCAGCTGTGGCTGCGGAGGCACACGTCCCTTTGCGGTTGGAAGAGGAGCCCTGAAAACCTTTCGGTCACCTCGCGTAGTACGTTTCTGCCTTCCGTCCTGTGCCCTGCTTTGTTCCTGGCACAGATCATTTAAACTCTCACTAACTCCATTTCTCTCTCTCAGACGTTTATATGACCTCCGTACAGCAGCGTGTGAGCGTGTGGCACTCCTTAGCTTTGTAATGATCTCTGGTACAAAATCTCTCACGACTGCAGTCACCGAGGATGTCCATCACGGAGCGAGGGGTGTTATATCATCTCAGACTTGTGCCCTGTTGAGGCCATCCTGCTTTTGAGTTCACCTATTCACAGGAACTCAGAGGCTTGGCTAATTTTCTGTAAAACACTTACAGTTCCTCCACTTCAAGGAGCTGAAGAGGTAGGAAGTATTACCATCACTGCCTGAATGGAGCCACTTCTCTTTGTTATGTTACCAGGGTCGCTTTGATTGATGGTGTCAGTGCACTATGATAAAGCAAACGGGCTGCAGGCTGAATAAGATCAGTTTTAGAGGGCACTGCAAGGATGTTAAGTCAAGGCTGTTGTTTTCCATATGGTAGAAATCCATAGAATCTTGTACTCCCAGGAAAATACAAACATGCTGGAAGATCAATGTCAATTTGTCCTTGTCGTATGTCATCAAAAATGTACTTGAAAGAGAAGCTCCATCACGACTTCCATACAGTCGCTCCAGTGCTTTTGTTTCTCTTTCCTGGCCCAAGAATAACAGCAGCTCTGAACTTACTCAGATCATGGTCTTTGTTTAGGGCTCCATTTCAGTATAAACGTAAGGTCAAGATGGAAGTGTTTCTGCAACTGAGGCCTGAAATCCAAGTGATGTTTTATTATTTTGTACTGTTGATTCTCTACAGTAGTTCTCAGAAACCCCTTCCATGTTGGAGTCTTATTGACCTATGCACAGTACAGACAGAGAAAGAGAAACCATCCTTGTCTCCCAAATATTTTTATATAAATAGAAGAGACTGTGAAAATCGGAGGGGAAATCAAATACAAAGAAAAGAAATAAATTATTCATGTCAGTAGCAGATCTAGGAAAGACAGATCTTCCAGATCCTATGCCTTGCATTCAGAATTTTGGGTTTTTTTGTTTGGTTGGTTGGGGGTTTTTTGTTTGGTTGGTTGGGGTTTTTTTTATTTTTTGTGGGGTTT
>JANIJG010010591.1:0-21069 GCA_024611175.1 Megaceryle torquata | reverse complement strand
AATCATCTATGTTTATTCTGTGAAGTTAAACTTTCATACAGTAATTTATAATGAATGCTATTAAATAAAAATGATGAATTTTGACTATCTGGGAAGAGTTTTATAACATATTATGGTATGTTAACATATAAAATTATTTAGTAGAAAAATAGTTTATTTTTTAAAATTCATTATTACATTATTTCTTTTTAAGGATGATTTTAAGTCAGGCCTAATCATTAGATGTTTAGCACTGAAATTCTGATTGTATTGCTACTAGGATAGACAAAAAAAACCCAAACTGGTTGCAGAAGTTCTATCCTAATAAGGTAAAATAATTGGGATTACCTGTTCACACATGGTGGAGTTGTTTTATGGGGTAGGTTCAGATGTTGCTTATATAAGCAGATGCAGATTAGATATGCTTAGGACAAGAGAAAATTATATTTGATTTATAATTCTTAACTCATGTTTCACATGGTTTATATTAGTTTTGATCATTTGAAGTGATAATACAATAAGCTAATTAAGATATATTTTCAGTTGTAGGGATTAAATATGAAATTTGGTAGTAACTTAAATTCTGAATAATTCTATTTTACTGTTAGTGGTTTAAATTTCACTAAAGTAAAAAATTTAGTATGGTCAATTTTTCTGATTATATGAATCTAATAAAAAATTCTGTGAGTTGGTAACTGAATACCACATCAAATTATGAAAACATTTTTTGACAGTTAATACCTATAAATTATTGATGATTTACACTATTATTCCTCTATTTGAGTGTTTAATTTGATTTGCTATACGAGATGTCTTTTGCCTCATACATGGAAGTGCTTGACTCAGAGATTACATACATTCTTACATGTAAAATTTTCCCCTACTGAGAGCAACAAAGGATGAGTCTCCAAAAGGAAATAATTTTTACAGTACACTGTACAGAGCTAACTTTTCAATTACTATCTTTCAGGTGACTCTTTGAGTGAATTAATAACAACTGAGTGGAAACAACAGCTCCTGAGTCAAACATTGACAATGAGACTTTGAAATACACTTAACATGAAATATGCTGTGGCCTCTTGAGAGGTAGATTTTCTTAGTCATATATTTTTACACAGATGAAAACAGTAATTTTCCTTCCTTAGCTGAAAAGGAAAGGTCACTACTCTTCTTTCCTTGATTTAATTGAAAAGTGGAATAAAATTTTCCAAGACTTATAAGACTTAGTTTACATGTTTGTACAAAGTTGCTTAAAGTGATTTGTTGATGAAATTCAGTTACCTCAAAGTACCATTTAATAACAAACTGTTGCTTCCATAAATTGTCAGATGCACACACCTCAAGATTTTTTCTGCTTATAAATATTTTCTGCATTACAGCATTATTTGACTTGTCCAGTTTCAATTAAATATTTGTTTTATATAGATATAAAATCTTTACCTATCCTTCTCTTTTGTGTAACAAAATTAAGAGATCCTATAAATGAAACCAAAATGGAAAAAACATCCTAAATCTACTTCAGGAATCTTCCCTATTTTCTGGATTATCTCTATTTCATAATGATTCTTCAGTGATCTATAAAAGTTAATATACTAGAAAGTGGGCTGTGCCATCTGTTCCAGTTGTTATGAGTTCATTAGTCTTTACCTGAAGATTTGAGCGTAGCTCTTTAACAGCTTCACTGTTGTCTGTGAATATTTCAGGATCATTTATGTGAAAACTGTTCTTAGTTTTGAACCAGTCTAACCAGTATGCCACCTTCTTTTAAGGAGATTAATATAAAAATTGTTATTATGCTGAAAATAGTCAAGGAAATTATGAAGAAGGAAAAGTATCTGCATTAAGTCAAATGCACTGAGTGTAGGTTGTCTCCCATGTATTTCAAACACACTTTGAACATTCATCTAGTGAGATGAGTTCCTCAGACTTCTCCTTGATTGTAAATCTCCAGGTAAAGAAACACTGCTCTACAGATACAGTGATATAGATTTTTTCTTACAGTTTGGAAAAAAGTCAGCCATAACCAGAAAAGACACAGTACTTTTACGTTTTAATTAGGGGATGACTCTAAGGGAAGAGAGATATTCTTTTGTGAAGCAGATTAATTACATGGAGGAGCAAGAGACAAGTTTCAAAAAACTTCTTAATAGCTTATTTTTAAAATCACTGAACATCCATGGAAGGGAGATTCTGAATGCTTTTTAAGTCAACTCAGCTTCAAAAGGAATATCACAGATAAGCATTTTATTTTCTTAACAGAGAGGAAATGATATCTCTGAACTAGTAACTCTTCCTTTGTGAATAATAGGTTAATATATCACCAGTAAACTTTTGTACTTCTAACAGGACAATCTTCTGTCTCTCTCTCTGGTGAAGAGATTTTAGCATATGAATTTTATAATTTCTCTTCTGCAGTGCTGGCAGTCAAGACATGCCTTCTTCCATTACTCATAGAATAAAGGCCATCACTCACAGAACCCACCAATATCATGAAATGACACAAGTCACACATGTTGGGACTGCAGTAAAGATTCAGCTCTATAGGTGCTTTAGACTTTTGATTTAATGAAGTGTTAGGGATGCCATGACAGCTGCCCTGTTTTCTTTAATCATTAGAATAAAAGGTTTTATTTACAGTCTATCTACTTTTTATGTCTCCATAAGATTTATAAACTGCTAGAGTTGGTCAAATACCATCAACTGAAACATAGATCACTAAAAATTGCTTTTTGTCCAACCTAAATTATATTATTTTTATGGAATCTTCTTTTAGGAAAGAAATAAACCAAATGGTTTGGCTTCATCACATTAATCTGTAGTTGCACTCAGACTTTGTATCTTTATGAAGCTATATCATAAATACCTTCTTACTTGTATTCCCCATCGGTCTGTGGTCTGCTACTCAGATCTCATTCCCTATTATCCTTCTCAGACCTGAGTTCATGACATGCTCTCCCTGCCATGACCGTTCTCTTGTGCTCCTGCCTATCTGCCACCAAAGGCATGAATGTATGATTTTCAAAGAACTCTAATGCAAAGATGCCTCAGCTAGGACAAAACTGACATGACACTCAGTGAAGTGATGGGCAGAAGTATTAATTGAGTCCTGAAAGCACTTCAGTCACACAGGGCAGAATAGCCTGACCAAGCATTGCACTATACTTACACTGGGGCTTATTCTGAAATGTTAAGCTGTTTTCCACTGTATGATGTAGACATATTGAGGGAATCAAAGCCTGGATAATAATAACTAAAGAGCTGCTGCTTCTGTTGTTAATGGAAAAATCACTATTTAAAGCACACAAGATAAACTTTAAATTTGTTTGTCATTAACTACCTCAAGAAGTGATAAACTTTGCTATTTGCTTTCATAATTTAAATTATTGCAGATGTTTCTTTTATTTATTGTCTCTTACATTACACACATTTTAGGAAGCTCCTGTCTGAGGTCAGTGTTTTCTCATTTTAGTGTCAATAAGGATGGTATATAATGTACTGCGAGTGACACCAAGATTTGATTTCCCTGTTGATCTGGGCTAAGGTTGCCTGTTGGATCAGGAAAAAGTGTGACATAGAAAAAGCAATGCCAAGCCTTTGCCTTCCCACTGCACCCATCTTACTATCTTATTTTAGGGACTTGCTTGTGTTTTCTGATAAACATCACATTGGAGCCTTAAACAGGTTCCTGACTTAGCTTTCTCCGTGGGCAAAGATATCCTCAAGGTCCATGCTGATGCTTTCAGTCTACTGGAATGTAGGAGGTAGGATTAACATCACTGTCTTTGGGTCAATGTTCCTGATGCCTTGGCAATTGAAAGGAAATTGATGTTTGAAGGTAAGTCAAAGCACTCCCAGCTATAAAAATTCCTAGAATGCTTTGAAATTAACTTTACCCAGCTGAACCTAGAATGCATTTTAGGGTCCCCACTCAGAATGTGAGCTAAATGGACAAATCTAAAGGTAAGATTACACGGGGAAGAGGGACAGTAAGACAATGCATACAGAAGCAAAGAAAGGATTTCAAGGAGATACAGGAAAAAGGAACATAGACACAGATATTGCCTTTTTTAATATTAAGATAAACATATTTGAATTATGTTTACTCCCAGGCTTTGCCTTTTGGAACTCCATTACCAGCTAAGGGCCATCAGGATGGGGTGTGAATTAGGCATCAACTCAGAAGACCCAGACAGCCTTTTTGAACGTGGCTTTGTATAAACACTCTTCTCAGCTGGGCTTGGACATTTTTTTCTTATCAAGAAAGCAACACTGATAAACAAATACCACATCATCAACACTTTGATCATCAGCTTTGTCAATTTTTATAACATAATACCTGGTTTTCATGAAGTGGGTCATCTGTAATTCTACTGAACTTACAAAAGTCCATTGCCATTGCTGTATTTTTAGCAACGAATAATGAATAACTGATAGGATGAAATATAGTGCTACATAATTGGCAAATGGAAAACGTTTTGCAGAAATCACTCAAACTATTTTGAATTTCATTTCTAGTCATGGTTTATTTAACACTAGCAGAGTGCTGGAAGAGTTTCACAAAAGATTGATGATCCTCTAGAGCAATTCCTAAGTGTAATATTATGTCTTAAAGAATTATGTCACTTTCTTTAAGGGTCCTGAGAAAGATATTACTATTCATCAATAAAAATTCAAGTTTTACCAACCATCTGTATTACATAAATCAAGTAGAGGGCAAGGGTTTCCCCAGAAAACAATTATGGAACAGAATGAGATGGCCCAAAAGGCATTTACTTTAGTAAAGTGGGTTGGTAAATGCATTATGCTGCAGCTACAGTGAACTTCAGAATAAATTTTAAGGACAATATTTTCAAGGATTTGTGCCCAGGTCACAATTGTTACATGGAAAGTGGTGTTTCTTGTCCTTTGAGTCAAGGCTTGTCTGCAAGGAGGACTGCAGCTGCTTACTCTAAAGTGTGGGCTTCAAGCCACTTTAAAACTGGTAGGAAACATTTTTCAGCTCAATTAGGCCATTTTATTTCAGATTAAGTCAAACCAATTAGAATCTTTCAGCTGAACTGAAATAAAATAACTCCAAAAGAATGTATGTCTGCATGCCCCTATACATATACATATATAGGAAATTGTCACAATTAAAGGCAAAAAATGTTTAATTAAAACTAATTAAAAAAAAAAAAAGTAGAAAAAGGTGTGGTTGAATTAGCACGATGTAGCACGATGCTGTTATTTTCACATTTACCACCTTGCTGAGTATCTAGGCTATCATACAATCACTTTACATATTTTGAAGATATTCAAGGAGATTAGACAATGACTATACAAACAGTTCAAAGATGATTAAATTAATTGTATACTGTGTTCAATTTCCTGCATGAAAGATGCCAGTACATTCACGTGCAAGTAAAATCACATCTAATATATGCAACATAGATAGCTAAGCGTGAACATATGTGAGAAAAATGTACAATTGAGTGCCTTAGAGCTGCTGACAGAGAACTGGAGTTAGATCTCTATTTGTTATTTAGAAAAAACACAAGTTTTTGTTTTATAGAGGAAAGACAATAATCTCAAAGTGAGAATGTTTGTCAAACTGAAACTCCTTTTGGAAATGCTTATTTTGACACAAAAGAAAACCTGTTTAAAGATTTATAACATAAAATATTTCTGAGTCTTTTAAATACAATGAAGAAGAAATAACATGGGATTGTTATCTAAATTTTGTTGTAGTTTATATTCAAAAATGTACACTTTAAGTATATGTTTTATAAAGTCCAACAAATAGTATGGGGTTAGAGTGTGCAGTAAACAAAGCTTTATTTTGGAAGGAGAGGATCCTTTCCTTGAAGTATGTGTCACTTGGATTGATCAAGAGTACTGATATGATGTCTCAAGGGATTGTTAAAATACCATTAAATGCAATTAAATTGTATCTTATCAATGCTTACAATTATATGAAGGATGAGTGACAAGAGAATGGGGCCATATTCTTTTCAGTGGTGCCCAGTGACGGGACAAGAGGCATTGGGCACAAACTAGAACACAGGAACTTGCACCTCAACATGAGGAGAAACTTATTTACTGTAAGGGTGACAGAGCACTGGAACAGGCTGCCCAGGGAGGTTGTGGCATCTCCTTCTCTGGAGACTCAAAACCTTCCTGGACAAGTTCCTGTGCAACCTATTTGAGGTGAACCTGATTTGGCAGGGGGGTTGGACTCAGTAATCTCCAGAGGTCTCTTCCAACCCCTACCATTCTGTGATTCTGTGAAAGATTGACGAAGATGGTGAAAGGTGATGTACTATCTTCTCAGCCAGCCATCAGTGACCCTTGGGACCTGCTCTACCTTGAGAAACTGTCACTCCAAGACAGTGTCATAAGTGTCTGGAGGCAAGTTGGACTGTCTGACCACCACACTGACACTGAGAGGTGCACTAAGACCACCATAAAATTTCTTAGGATTTTTGGAGTTATTTTTTTCATCACTAAGGAGTTGGGGTGCAATCAAACAGATTATAAGTGGTATTGTGGTGTCTTTTATCAGTTCCCCTAAATTACGCTGTTCCCTCTTGCTTTTTGTATAACAGTATTTGAAAAGCTGTTATGGCTGTACCTTACTCTCATCATAAGTGCTGTGACATGCCAATCTTTCTGATAGGATTCTACAAAAAAATGTATAAATCTCATTTAATTTCTTGAAAACCAAAGACCACTCTACAGCTTGTTGAAGCACATTGTGATATTAAGCAATGTTTATACAGCCAACATTGCATGCTGATCACTCCTGGCAGCCTGTTTTAAAAATCCAGAGGGCAGCTCTTGTGAATATAGCTCATTCTCAAGTGTGTGTTTAAAGTAGTAACAGCCATCAAAAGCACGTCTCTCTCAAAGTGGTGCTTCGTTACCAGTGTTAATGACGTCAACCTTGTGCAGTCTCAGCCTCAGCAATTTTGCCAAATATAGAAAATTATCCAATTGTTTTAAATTCCACTTGTAAGTTTTCATTGCTCCTTGTGTGTGGGCTTGGCTTATGGAAAGGTTTAGAGATACTTCTTTCAAGAATACAGGGTTTTGGTAAGAGCTAGTAGTAGTCTGATTAAGTCCTTGATGTGATAGCTTCTTAACTGTATACATGTATTCAGTGTATTAAAGTAGACGCAGTCTGTAACTTTCCTAAATAATTGGGAAACAGTTTTAATGTTGGTAAACATCCTGGTTCATAAACAATGGGGCAACACTGCTCAATGTCTGAGAAGTCCATGCTGACATTTCCAATGAAATGGTACAACTATTTACTGGAAAATGACCTGAGCTTCAACACATTAAAGACTGAAATATTAATGACTTATAGTTAAATGTCAAAATCAAAATATAACTCTCAAAATCACTATGATGCATGATGAACTCCACTGATCCATTTTCACAATAAGATTTTTTTCTATTTTGACATTTCTTACAAAACCTCAAATATTTTTATAAATTAACAAAGAATATGTTTCATCCCACATTTTTACTGTAAACTTGTTAGATCAGCCTTTCTTACTAAGGATATGTCTTGCCTATCATGAAGGGACTGTGATGTAGGCTTTCTTAAGGCAACAAATAACAGTGATCATTGAACAAGAGCTTCTAGCCCAAAACCTGGAAAATTCTTATACATGAGAGGTGAAGTGACTAGCATATACAGAGCTTAATGCTTCATTATTTAGTAGTCTAATTCTGTAGCCTAAAGGTAGGCTAGCCCTCAACTAGGTTAGCAAAATCAATGATTCCTGTAGTGCCAGTTTGGTTTTGATAGTTCTCAAAATAAAAAAAAAAATAAAAATCCATGAATGATGTGGTGATATAAACTCAAAGTTCTCTAGTGTATGTTGTAGAATATAGATTACAGCACTGTGATGAGCTGTCTTCGCAGGCATCAGCCTCTTTCATGCTTGACTTTGCAGTCACTCAGATTCAGATGGAAGATGTTCTTTGTCTCCCTGGCACTCAGTTACTAAATAATACCAGTAGAAATTTTGTGAACCAGAAAACCTAGTTTCAGTAGCTCTGATATTATTCCCAGACAACATAATACATACTGTCAATTATTCATTTTAAATCAGTTCAAATGTAGCTGTAATCTTAACCATGAAGGCCTTCCTCAACTTTGACATTTTTGAAAAAAAGATGAATATTGAAAACAGACTATAATACCAAAGTCTGTCTGTATAGCACATCTAGAAAAAATAACTGTAAATTTATGCAAAGACACCAGTCTTCCTTGGGACTGTAACTTCAACTAACACATTTCAGCCAGGACATATTGAAACCCTTGAGCTAACAAATACTGCAGCATTCTCAGAGTGGAGAGTGATACATTTTTGTCCTGAAAAATAACTGCAAACAAACACATAACAAAGAGGCTTGGAATGGTTTACAGCCTAAAGGAGACTATAGGTTTTCCTCAGGCAAAGAGAGATCACAGTGCCCTGGGTGAACCAAAGCAGTTACTACTTATCCAGCCACCTAAGACTACCTTGCATGGATGCAAAATGTTCCTTTTCCTATTTCTGCTCTCAGTTTGATGCCACCCGTTGCACTAGGGATCATTATCTAAAATCAGAACTGGCTGAGCATTTGGCCAAGCATCTCAGTAAGTTTGGGAAGTACTTTTGCCAGATCTTTCTCCTAATATATATGGTGGTTTGGTAAATATGAGAGAAAGTACAACTGAGTTTCTAGGCTAGTATGCAAGGAACCTTTTTGGGTTTCAGCTGCTCCACTGTCCACACTGAATTGTCATGTGTTGGGACCATAAAGACTAGATGGTCACAGACCTATAGTGCTCAGTGCTGTGATAAGTCACTTTGGAAGTAAAGATGTATATACAGATTCTATCAAATAGAATTGATTTTTAATCTTCATTTTCTGGGTAAATGTCTAGTCATTAACTACTGACAAAGAGAAGAAAGTACTGCCAGGACCAGTGCAAGAACTGTGCAAGGAAGTCTGGTAATTGTGCATCACTGGAGGAGGAATATCTGGTACAGGCATCCTGCTGGTTTTAGGCAACAATCTGTTTAGTATTATGCCCAGGAGCTTCCTTTCAGAAACCTACTTACAGTTTCGGGGAAAATGTCTCTCTATACAGCACTTATGTGTCTCCAAAGCCAGGAAGAGGCTGAGTAAAGGCTTTGAGGATACAGATTTTGGATCACGTGGCTTATAGGGCAAATTTAGACTGTGTCTGTTGAAGACAAATGTTGAACTGAAACAATATGGTCCAGTGTTTAGTTTGTCTACTTAATTCATGTTTCAAAAGACAGGTTTAAGTGATTCTAACTTATAAGTTACAGACTTCCCTGCTTTGCTCCTCTAACCTTCTGTTTAGAGGTTATTACCTTGATGGAAGAAGTAGCAGAAAAAGTGTTGTCAGTAGAAGTTAATGCTAAACTATCAGATGGGTATCTAATTCTGCAAAATAGCTAAAATAGTAGGCACCTTTTTTATAAGTACTTCTGGATAGGTACCTCAAAGGCCTGCTGTAACTTTGACAACACTGCATTAAAACAAAAAGATTCTGATTTCAAGTCACTGTTGAAGGGGAAAAAATGAGGTCATTACAAAATAGCTGAATACCAATCAGATTCATATGCTTTTCCTTAGCTTTTCAGATTAATTCCGAGGCACATATGCTAAGTGGCATAGTAAGAACATCAGAATTGTCACCAAAAGGACTAGTACAACAATAAAATGGGTCTGACAACTAGCAAAACCCACAGGATAGTATTTTAAAACATGAGCCAATTGGTCAGCTCTGAGACTGCAATGGATCCCCTATTAGTCATGACAGATGAACCTGGAATTATTATTAACAATGAATTCACACTTTGTTTTACCGAGTCGTATTTCTAGTTTACAGAATTCCATTTTGAATGTGTGAAGTTTTGAACAATTGTAAAAATACAAGTTCACTGCTACAGTAAACATTGGAATAAGTTGTATCTGGGCTGCAGTTATTCTGCTTAAAAATCATGGTTAAAGAATACCTTCAGCTTACTCTCTTCCAAGTTGTAGTGTAACTTAGGCAGGATAGATTTAACATCTTCAGGATGGTTAAAACGCTGCTATTAATTATGAAGATGATGGCTTATCATTATAAGAGGAAGGAGGTTTCTGCACTTCTTTTTCAATGTCCCATATTTAAGGTTTTACAAAATATTAAAATATTATTAAAGAGTTACATTTTCAGGACAAAATTGTGGTCTGGGATCTGCATAATAAGCATAAATTATTTCTAGTATCCTTAACTTCCTATAAGCATGTAAGTCATGGATGAACAGGGAGAGTATAATGTCAGAGCACATTCTAAAAAGAAGTCAGGATTTTTGAAATATAAAATTAATGCAGAATTTTTGTGTAGGATATTACATCCATGTTAACACACATGGGCAATAAAGAAGAATGTTTCATCTCTACTGTGGCAACGAGTGTTAAGGAATATAGGACATGCTTAGTGTAGCTATAACCAATTTCTGAAACTTGACACCACCCGTGTTTCAAAAAGGGTTCCCTTTCTCCTGTCAACGCCCTATTCTGTTCACACAGGACTGTTTGAAACTTGGCATCTGAGTTTTCACACCAGAGGCATTCTGACAAAAATAATTTAATTGTATATGACCAATACTGGTTTTGTTCTGATTAGGACACCCACCCAAAACAGACACACATGCATGTGCACACAGAGAGAAATTTCTCCACAGGAACTAAAATCTAGCTCCCTTGCAGAGGCAGTTTTGTAGTAGGCTGCCTTGGATTTAGAGTGCCCTGAAGCAAAGCAGATGATCAGAAAGATTCTCACTGAATTCCTGCCTCTGTTCTAGACACTTGTTTAAACTGGGTTTGTAACTGTGTAAGTAAATTCTGATAGAAAACTGTTTTACCAACAAGGCCTTCAATATTGCCTTCCAAAACTTCAAGTCTTATTGGTTGTTTTAAGTCTAGAGATTCCCCATCTTGAAACTATCAGTTTAAAATCCTGCTTTATCACTAGATTTGGCTTCTCAGATCAGCACTCTCATAGACAGATGATTTTCTGCCTATGGCTCTAAACCACAAAATTAAAGATTTACTACACAGTATGCTGTTTTTGGTGATAAAGGCAGGATAAGGGATTGGAAACAAATGGAAAAAATGTCTTGGTTGTAACATTGGTGTGGTTCATGTCATTGAACTGTTGAGACATGATACAAATATTAGGTGTCATGTAGAACAATCAAAGGACAGTTGTCTGTGATGTGCACAAAAGAATGAGCTAGCTGGACCAAAAAGACTAATTAGGTGGGAAAATCTTTGTCTTACATAGTCCAAGACACTGTGCTGCCTCTGACAGCTAAGAAGACGATGGCTCATGGACTTCAGTTTAATTCTCTTTTTCTAGTCTAATTCCTTACAGTGTTGTTTTCTCCCTAGGTTTGCTTTTTGATGCACTTGCCTGTTTGCTTCCTAATCCATGCTAAGAAAAAACACAGAGAGAGGAATTATCCTACACCTGTTATTTCAAACCATTTAAGAAAAATTAGCTCGTTTTAATTGACGTGAGTTAGCCATCAATCACAACAGCATCTCTAAAAGGTGGCAGGGAGCAGTGAGATCTAACAGGGTAGGGGAGAGAGCCCGAGGGCAGCATGCGTCTACAACCAATGACATAACAGAACTGAGGAGTGTAGATTTAGATTAAGCAGGACACAGTGGGATTTGCTCTCCTATGCACAGGACTTATTTGTCTGGAAAGTCCCTGGAGACAGTTAAGGGCAACTTTTCTGAAGAGTGGTTTTCCTTGCAGTTTGTTGTGTGCTCCCCAGCACAAGAGAGATGTGCTTTACAGATGTCTTCCATCTGTCATGTTTTGGTTATTCAGCCTTCCCTTGAGCCCAGTGCAACTTTTAAAGAATAATACTTAACCCACAAAGTATTGGGTTTTTTTTATCAACTGGATATGAAATCATATTCAGTGATGAATGGGCAGAATAAAACTCGCATTCAGCTGCAGTATATTCATTTTTTTTTTACATTTGTACTCTCTTTCCTGACAGGGTTTCTCTAAAATACGTACTAGTTTTTTTATCTATGCTTTCCTGGATTGTTCTTTTCTTTCTGTGCTCTCATTTATTACAGTATTTATTTATATAGCTTTTCTTCTGAGTCTCTGAAAGAATATAGTCCTTGTCTCCCTCTTCTGCACAGCCTCAGCATCCCCCCTCCTCATTACCAAAGCAACACAGCCAGTTGCCTGTAGACAATCGATACTTGTCTTCTGGCAAGATACAACAGGCCTGTTCTCAGTTTTTGCATTTGTGATAGAAAGCCTCAGTCTCTGACAAAATTTATTGGCATAACATATCACTAGACTCCTATAATGTTAGTAACACCTTTCAGTGGCATAAGATATTGTTAAAAGTACTTACCTCTTAGGTGATTCAATAACACAGAAAATAAGAGTTTTCAGGAGAGGCTTCCCTGATCTTCCAACTTTCTGATGGTTAATTATACTGCAAATATGAGTCTGGCCACAACAAGAGGAATAATAAGGAAAAGTTTTAATATCCACCATTTCTGTGTTTAAGCACTGTCCAGCCTCTGAGGTTTACAATACCCATTGGAAGTGGTATTAACATTTCTTAAAACAATAGCCTGTCACTCAGGATTGTATAAGAACCTTCTTATGATATATTTTGTAATGAGAGATAACAAAGCTTATTGCATAAGCTTGGAAAGTATTAACATAGCAGTATTTTAAAAGTTTTATTCAACATCGTATAAATGTTAATGTTGCCCAAAAATGCCAACGAGAGGTCTAAAAGTCTTTGGCAGGTGAGGTGTGGTGAAACTTGCTGAGTGATGTAAAATTTTACTCCTTTCAAAAATCTGCATTTTATTCTGCTGGAGATTACTATTGGATTCTTTGGCCTCCAAGACAAGGTTCATTTTTTAAACTAAGCTCTGGATAAAGGTATGTTTGGCCTATGTAATGAGTGGTCAGCTGGAGTTTCCAGGGACCATTTTCTAAGGGCAGAACTTCAACAGGCAGAAGGAAGGTACAATGTCTTAAAACACTACAGAAAGATTTGTTAGAGCTTTGCAGTCAAAATCCTTGAAATGGAGCCTAAAAGAGGATGCCTCTATATATGCCAAGTATATATATGAGATGTTATCAAAGCTCATTTTATCTGTCTGCTACACATACACAAGTGATTTAGTCTCAATACTGAATAGCCAAGTAAACAGCTGTGTAATACGAGTGCACCAATCCGATAGATCTAATGACACTAGTAGAGCATCAGAATCAAAGCTGAAAATTTTACATCTGTATTTCAGCTAAAAGACAGTCAGTCAAAACAGCTTAGCAAATGGGCATGTTTTGCCAGAAAACCAGCCTGGGGAATGAAATTCCGTTATAGGCAGTAAAATACCATAGAATTGAGATGGACTAGATTCATTCAAAGCTTCATGAGTACTGAGTAGTTTCAAGTATAAGCTCAATCTTTTCAGTGACTTCAAGGATAAGGAAAAAATGTAAGACTGATATTTATATGTATTTTTACTATGCTTATAACAACATATTCTTAGTCTCAAGCCAAGAAAAATGTTTTGTCCACCCACAACAGCACAATTTTTAACTATACAGTTTCCTGACGTAGTTACTGTTATGTGGGTTGCACTGCCACACAATATGTTTCATTCATATATCCCAAAGCACTTTCCTTAGGAAGATGAGCATTGTCAGCCTCCCTTTAAATCAGAAGGATCTCAGAACATATACACTTTATGTCATGAAGCATGATAAAGACACCTTCAAGCAAGCAAAGACCCAAACTGGTAAAAGTGCCTAGTGCAGTACCATGCATGAGGATCAGTAGCTTGGGCTAGCCCTATCAACACAGGTGTGTAGTCCAGGACTGAGCCTAGACTAAGGCTCCTTGTCTTCAGGAGATCTAATTAACAATTTTCAAGGTCATAATAGTGTGATCTTACTGCTTTTTGATCTACAGCCAGTTCAACTCTTAGGAACTCTGCAGAACCTTTTATCCCAGTGCTGCTGTGCCAGAGGTAGTTTGGAAGAAATACTGCAGTCTCGGAGTTGCACTAAGGCCAGTACTGAACCCACATGTTCTGAGAGCTTCTCTGTATGGTTTATCTTACACTACCTGCAATTATCAGCTTGAAAAACTCCAAATATGTGAAGTAAAAGGCTCAAAATACAATTTATGAGCTCTGAGGTGACTCTGGGGATATTTCTTTAGCAGTTGTATCAAGGTTTCCTAAAATGATTCAAAAATTAAGATATAGACATCTCATCATCTTATTATGTAAATTTTTAAAGTAAAAACCTCATACTTCTGTTTCTAATCTTGTGATCTATTGACAGAAAGCACATATAGTCTTTTCACCTCCCATACTTGTAGTCCTGTTGACAGATTATTAGTGATGAAGATATTTAGGGAAAAGGATCTACTTGAGAGAGTTCAATGGAGGGCCACAAGGATGATTAAGGGGCTGGAACACGTGTCTTATGAGGAAAGGCTGAGAGACCTATGGCTCTTTAGTCTGGAGAAGAGAAGACTGAGAGGGGATTTGATAAATGTTTATAAATATCTGAGGGCTGAGTGTCAGGAGGAGGGGGGCAGCCTCTTCTCACTCCTGCCCTGTGACAGGACAAGGGGAAATAGATGTAAGCTGGAGCACCGGAAGTTTCATCTCAACATGAGGAGGAACTTCTTTACTGTAAGGGTCACAAAGCACTGGAACAAACTCCCCTGAGAGGCTGTGGAGTCTCCTTCTCTGGAGATTTTCAAGACCTGCCTGGATGGGGTCCCTTACAACTTCTGACATCCTGTCATCCTGTGATCTTGTTAATTTTCTATAACAATTTACATGAGTAAATTTGCCAAAAAATTGGATATTGTCAGCTCAGTCTAAATGCAAGCTGTGCCCAACAGGCTGTGAGCCTTCTCAGCATCATTTCTAACCCAGAAACAATAACAGCATTTCCCTTGCATTTCCCTTGCAGCCTAAATATTCCAAGGAGAGCCAGTCTCTCCTTTGCTCTACAACAGGTTTGAAATTCAACATTAATGCCTTCAAGAAAGTTTTAGGACTTTACTTCAAAGTCAACATTAGATAATGGAAGTGCACCAGCTTAAAATTAATGTGCGAAAGCAGGTTAGTTATGAACTAACATTATGGTATACTAAAGACACAGACATTATTTCTACCTGTGTTTTAGTAAGGAAGATATGTATTGCATTGTCCATTGAAGCTTGTTATCTGTATGCACATGATTTATATTCTTATCATGGAGAATACTCTTATTAATCAGAATCAATCTATTTTTTGTTTTAGATGAAGATAAGACAGTCAATGTAATAGCTTGAGATCTCAGTAATATTATTTTGCTTTATAAATACAAAGATGAAAATTCCCTTTTTTTTTTTTTTTAATACCATTTAGCTATCTGAACCAGCCTTTCTAGCATTAGTTTTATTCCAGAAGACATACACATGTATTTTTACATAAATTTATGTGGTTTTATTATATCAAAAAAGAAAAAAAAACCCAGGAAATGTAAAATCGCAACAGTAAGAACTACAACTTCCTTAACTTTGGAAGGAGTATAAAGTACCTACAAGAATGTTGGACCTTGCTCCATTTTGGAGGTTAAGACTGCCAAAAATGAACAATGAATATATGTTCTCTGACTAATGAATAACCCAAATCATATGAAACCTCATTTTCATAAGAAACATTCCTATGATGGAGCCCTTTTAGATTAGACCAGTTCTATGATGTTGACAAGTTAAGGCAGGAACACTTGCATCTTTTAAGCTTACACTAGGTTGGGTTTTGGTACAAAGTCTGATGTATTTTGTCTTCTAAGGGGTAATCAAGAGGTCATTCATAGTTGAAACATGCAGAATATCCTCTTATTGCTCAATTATTTACTCTGAAAATAGCTACAGATTTCACCCTACTCCATGACAAGGTTCCTTTGCACTTCTCTGGAAATGCTGCTGAAGTGGCCAGCTGAGATTCTGCGTGGTATGATATAATACAATACATAATGATATGAATAAAACCAGCCATGTTACCTTTCTGTTACCATGTCTTAGAGGTGAAGCCAGTACATGAATAGCTGTGGCTGGGGTGCATTCAAGTGCATTACAGACATGTTAACACCCCAAGGTTTTTGAGCAGAGCTGCAGTTTCAACTCTTAGTAAAAATTACAGGGGGGAAAAAAAAAATATATATATATACACTATACTGTGTGTACTAGACCTACCTCTGTGGCATAAAAGTAAGAGTGAAAGAAATCTTCATGGAAAACTTACACTGTTGTTTCCCTTGGGAAAAGTACTTGGAACCAAATTATACTATCCATGGCTTTCAATCCGGTGTACATACAGCAAACTCATTATCAAGAGCTGGAGTAGTAAAGAAATACAAAAGAAATGTGGATGACATCTGGCTGTCTCCTGCCTGTATCTATACTGTGGGGTTTTTTTGTTTGTTTGTTTTGTTTTGCTTTGTTTTGGTTTAGCTTCCGTATTTGAAAACTCTTTTGCAGTATCAAAAGATATGTGGAATGCAGCAGTATTTGAAGAGTAACAGTAAACTTACTTCATATCTATGTTAAACAAACAAAAATCCAGAGAACCCATTTGAATCCCTCTGAAGATTCCATGTGGACATGCAGAAAATATCAGGAATCATTTCCTCATGGAGAGGGTGATAAGGCATTAGAATGCACTGCCCAGGAAGGTGGTGGAGTCACTGTCCCTGGAGGTGTTTAAGGAAAGGCTGGATGTGGCACTTAAGTGCCATGGTCTAGCCAGTGTGGTGGTATTGGGGCATAGGCTGGACTTGATGATCTCAGAGGTCTTTTCCAGACTCAGTAATTCTGTGATTCTCAAAATACCTTTGTTAATTTCTTCATGGAATGGAGTTTCTACCTGGGACAGTATAGTGCACCCCTTTTGTAGAAGAGTCAGACTATTCAGATCCCTCTCACTCCTGTTCTAGAGATGACTTCTACCATTCTCTTCTCCTGAAATGTATTGCCATGTTTGCTACAGCTTTAGTTTTGCTGGAGTTTCCCTGGGTTAGAACTTGATTCATCACAGTTTTAGTCTCATTTATCCATGACAAAGAACTGTGCCATTGTGACACTTCTGAATAAAGTCACAATTAAGATAGTCTGTAAAATAAAGGAAGAGAGCAAAACTAGTATGTGAGATGCAACAAGATAAAACTTAAATAAAATAAAATGTAGCAATGTGTTAATATGCTGTTCTGTTAAGAAATTAAAAAAACCAAAAACATCAAAGTAAAATGCACATATGCAGTATATGAATAGGTGTGACTGGAAAAGTAAACGAATGGAAATTGGATGAAAACAACTAGAGAGCACATACATAAAAGGAAAAAAACAGATGCTGAAGCATAGTATTTTACAAGTACTACTATCTTAGTAAAGTTCTAATATTTCAGGGTTTTTTAGATCTGCATATCTGTTGAGTGAATAATTATTCAACAGTCTACATCAGTCTAGATGAAAATGCCTTTAAATTCTGTTGATTTGCTTTTCACCACAGCAGGTGAGGTCATGCAGTTCAACATGGAAGAATTATGTCTTCCTTAGAATGCAGAATCAAAAAAAATAAGGGGCCAAATTAAAAACTAAACTAAACTAAACTAAAACAAACAAAACCCCCCCACACACACACAAACAAAAAACCACTAAAACAAAACAAAAAAACCTCAACCAACTAGAGATGTTTCTCTTCTATTTCAGTGCTGAACAATGACAGCACTCACTCGAGGATGTAAGAATCTGCCATTTTGTTCCCTTCCTTCCCTGAGTTGTGCTCCCTCCCATAAGAAAAGACAGGCATATACTTTTTCCAAACAAAAAGTCCTAGGATCAAGGTAAATCCTGCAACTGGAACTGTTCCATTTTGTAAGGAATAGTTAAATATTTATTTTGCCACAGGGCCATGACACTGTATCACTGCAGTCAGGTTGCTCAGTGGACACACACTGACATGGAGTTCTCACCCATCTTGGATGACAAAGTTCTTCAATCACATTTATTCACTGACAATAGCTTGTGTTTTATGCAAAGTGGAACAAAGATGTCTGGAGGTTTTAAAGTATCCCAAATGCTCTAAAGATTGATGGTTTTGGAACATGACTGGAAAATGAACATTCAAATGCTTTCAGTAGAGAACAAAACCAGAATGGATTCTGCATCTTGTGAGGGAACTCAGTACCTGAGCATCCATGAATATTCCCAACAGTGATATCCCTGTTTGAGAAGAGTAACCTCTTGTCTGAATCCAGAATTCCTCCCAAAACAGCCCTTCAAAATATAAACTACCTGGGGAAGATATCAGGCCAATGGAAACAAAACTGAAATTCAGGGAATTTATTGTTTGGCAAGAAAAAAAATAAAACCCATCAGCTTTACTACTTAACTTCATATTTCATTATCAGAAATGGTCTATCAGGGGATTTTACAAGAGGAAAACCTCTAATTTGTAAAGGATCATTCTATCTGAGATTACCTCAGATCTCAACTTTCATAACAGGTTGTTGTAATGGAAAGAAAAAAACCTAGATTTCCTTGTTATTAATACTGGTGGAGAAGAATCCTTCCTCACACAACATTTTTTGATGAATGGACCTCCTGTTAAGAACAGGGTAATAGAGGGGAAATAACTTCAGTATGTTAAAATAAAAAGGGACTTTCTGGGATCATTTATTTAGAATAAAGGACTTATTAATTAAGAATTGTAATTAATATTTATTTTTTTTACTTTTAAGCTTTTTTAAGGCATTTGTGGAGATTGAAACACCTTACTGATTTATTAAATTTCTAGAATTAGTTTAATAGAATTATTTACCATGCACAACAACAGTATAAAAAACAACTGTGGCATTTTCCATGTGTTTAATAATAAAGGGGATCAATACAACTTTTTTTTTTTCTTTTTTCTTTTCTTTTAGCATTAATGCTCGTTGTTTTACATAAAAAGATGAGTTTTAAGCTGTAAGGGGCTGTTTACCCAGAAGAAATTACTCTTATGAGTATGGATTTGCTCCATCTTGTTTCTACCATATGAAGACTCGCTTGTCCAGCCTCCTCCACAGGATGCCTACTCAAGGGAGAAAGAGGTAAAGGGGCCAAGATTATTGAGATACTGGCATGGGTCCATGGGACATTTGTGATACCCTTTATTCACAGCCATTAGGACACATAGATGTGATTACACACAGTGCTTAACATCTTATCCTACACTTGTTTTTGTCAGTGGTCTCGCTTAATTTATTGCTTAAAGTTCTACTGAATCAAGATCTTATTCAGCTGCCTGGTATTTGTGCCTATACACCACAGTATGGAGTCCAGTGCATTGTGGGCACATCCAAACTACACATATTCCAGCAAAATTTCAGTACCAGCAGTGTCCTGTTGTGGATACACAGTGTGACATCAGTGTGGGACAGGTTTCTTGCTAATTTTTCTTGCTTCTCCTATAGGCTTATAGTGCACACAGAACTACAGCTGATCTACTGCAAGTCCCTTAACAGGATATATTTTAAAGCTGGCTGAAGTGTATCTGCACAGCAGTGATTGCAGTACATATCACCTTAGGAATATCAGTAAGTGTATAAGCTTACTTTGGCATTTAGCCTGAAGTTATCTGGAGTTACGATTGACAGTTAATTTTAGGTTTTCTTGATAACTACTTTGATGATATTCCTTTCACTGATATGCCTGTTTCCCTTTGTTTCTATTTGCTACATTCCATATATTATTCATTAATAGAAATTTCACACATTCTCTTCCAATAAATAAATAAATAAGATAAATATACAGCTGGCAACAGGCTATAAAGCAATATCAAAATGATATATTGTGCCTGAGTCCAACCTAGGGACTACTGTGAAATATATTGCAAAGGCTGAACCCTCTGATGGATAGTATCACTAAACCATTTGAACTGAAGTCTATGCCTTAAGGAAGACTGGAGGTATTGTAGAATCAGCATAAAAGTTCACTTTATATACCTTTCACCTTGAAAAATGAACTTTATTTTAGGTCAGTTTCCCACACTCTAAAAGTTGGTTTGGAGGAGGTAATACTTTTGGCTTTTGCCATATGCCACCTCCTCTCTCACTGTTTGCTGTGTAGGGCATGTTTACACTGAAATTCAAAGATGTGACTACCATGCTGCAGTTATACCCTGGGTAGCTGTAAACTACTTAGGTCTGATACCAGTGCAGCTGCTGGCAGTATGGAGTTCAACAGGTAGTGTGAAAAACCTGCCACTGTCACTGTGTAAATAAACATTCATCACAGGTATGGAAGGGTACACTCAACTCCTCTGTAAGGAGACAGCTTTGAAGTGAAAACTGGATAGCTGCATTAGCACAGCAGTGATCCTCCACTAATTACACAGTGCCTCACAGGAAAATTTAGGATTTAGGCACAATATAGTGCTAACAATGCTGTATTACCCAGCTCAGAGATGGCCAGCATTCAGAGGGTCAGGAAAATGAGGAGTTCTGGCGTGCAGGCAGACTACAGATGTGTCCTGAGATATATAGCCAGGCACGTTGTTGAGACTGTCCTGCAGCTACATAGCTGCCCACATTCGATGCAGTTTGCTGAAAGCTGTCTTGGGGAGATGTAAGCTGGCTGCAGTCACGCATCTCACTGCTGTGAACACAATTATTTTGCACATAAATACTGGGAAGCTGAGTTATTACTGAAAAGAAACACACTCCTTTGGAGTTCCAGAAGGCTGGTAACAATGGGGTGAAAAAATCTGTCAGTTAAATAAAAGAAATACGGTTATTTAAAGAAAACCTCCAGATATTAAAATCCCTAGATCAATGTGCTGAGTGATATCTAGAGTTATTTACTGAGCAGTTGTGCTACAGTATCAGTCAGGGGCTGTGGCAAGGATTCCTGCCTTACTGTGTTAGATGTTTATTCAATAACTGAACCACTGGTGCTAAAGGGGGGGGGAGGGGGGGGGCGGATTTTA